>KI547020.1:0-25508 GCA_000497225.1 Amanita jacksonii TRTC168611 | reverse complement strand
GCAATTTCCGCGATAGTCCATAGGTAGACTATTGACTGCCTGGATTGCGTTGAGAATGTCGGGAGCATCTAGCAGGGATAATCATCATTCGTTGCGTATGCCATGGTCTAAAGCCTAATATGAACGCACCCGCGAAACAGATTCTGAAATTGCGGTCTCTGACGCTGAGGCCCTCATTGAAAACCAGTCGGAGACAATCGAAGGAAGGAGAAGCACGCCAAAGGAGGTGGGGAGGTTGACTTGGACTAACACTCACGCCATGGCGCGTTTCAACAGGATAAACCTGCTTCCAGCCGCCTCCAGGGGACGTATTTTGACAAATTTTTCGATGGGTGGGCCAGTGTTGGGTTTGGCAGTAAGGCGAGCAATACTGAAATAACCCCTGAGCTGAGTTCATCCATACCTTTGGCTCAGCTTACCTTCACGAGGGAGCACTTAAATGTTAACATGGTGACAACATTAATAAACCGAATTCTGGAATCAGATGTAACCTTTACCTTTGAGCATGTGAGAAGTCCAGGATTAGTGCATTGCTTTAGTTGTCTCCGTCTCGTTAAGTTAGCGCAAGTCAAGGTAGAGATGGTTGCGCCGTTGGTTCCAGAACCCAAACCATAAGCCACATAACTATCAAGAACGACACGCTTCGTATATCTCTGTCTTGTCTCACGAACCATGACACTTCGATGCCTTGCGATTCTGTCAAGCATAGTCTGGTACGAAAGGCCGTCCATTGGCGGCGTAGCCATGATTCGAGACAAAGAAGAGAGGCAGAGTAGAAGGATTTTTGTCGCATTTCGTCAGCGGCTTAGGCTTTATGAGTTACTGTGCATAGGGTTCGAGACCTGAACGGAGGACCGGAACACGGCGGCTTGAGTTTTACGTACGTCGAAGTTTAGTGGTTCTTCTCTTCATATATCAAGGTGGTCAGTAGCGTGGAAACCCTAGATATAAGCGGCGCCACAGCTTCTTCGCGTGCTTCTTCAAAATGATAACTTGAAACCCTCACTACTTCGACGACTTTGCAAGTGATCGCTGTAGTGTTTTCTTAGGCAAGGCAAGAATATCTGGGCTAATATTTCTAGGAAGTGTAGAGATGCGGCAAAGAAGTGTGAGTTTGAATTAAGGTTGGCACTAAGTCTAGAGACGGCAGTAATTTGTGAATCCAGCATTCTTTCTCGAGATCCTGATGATAATTGATATTGATCTCACGGGTCGCGGTCACGTGCAAGCGCGTAAACTCCGACGAATCTTTTCTTGCTCAGAAACACTAACTACCTTCACGATAACGAACTGACGGAAGATGGCTGAGCGCTCTCGTCGCGAGGCCAAATCGAAGCTAGAAAAACTAGCAGAGTACAAACGAGTAAGAGCAGGTGGTGGTCGAAAACTTAAGGTACGCAAGGCCTTGCTTGGAAACCGCGTGTAATAGTCTGCTAAGGCAGTATAGGAAGCCGATGTCGAGATCTATGATGAAGTGACAGAAGATCAATATAAGAGCATTGTTAGGGGCCGCCTGCAAAAGGATGACTTCATTGAAGATGATGGTGTTGACGGTTACATGGACAATGGCATGGATGATTGGTTAGAAGAAAGGGAGGAGGATTCAGAAGAGGAGCTTGGTAAAAAGCGGAAGCGTACGTCTTTACCTCCTGCCCCTGCTCTCCTGCTCACTCGTTCAATGTCAGCCAAGAAGGGCAAGAATGTCCCAGCAAAAGGCAAAGCAAAACCCAAACCAGAACCTTCCGTAGCTCCTTCGATCAGCGCATACAGGCCAAAGGTCTCTGCTGAAGCCGAAGCAGACTTCATGTCGAATCTTTTAGGCGCGATAGACTCGTTGCCGGCAGTAGCGCCATCATTACCCACATCACGCAAACGCAAGCCCTCCCCCATTCAGGACGCCGATTCTGGTGGATCATCTCCTGCTCCAGTGAATTACAGGTCATTCCGGAATGGTTCCTCTGGTGGGGACAGGTCCTCTGATGTCGAAGAGCTTCTGGTGCCTTCAAGCGACGAGTATATGTTCAGCCCGAAAAAGAAAGTGAAAGTTAGCAGCCGGTCTGCGACCCCAGCAACGGAGAAGCTTGCGCAACTGGACGTTAATAGCGGTCCCGAAGATGTTGACCTTTCGTTCGACGAGACCGCATATGATGACATTGACATGGACGCATTCATGGATGTTGATGCAAATTTCGACGAGCCGAAAGTGAAGGCGGAGCCAGTTGATATGAAGATCAAAAAAAATAGTGTCAATGGACACACCAATGCGCGCCCAGCCAAATTGGAAGATAATGGTCCTCCTGCGTGGCTTGCCGTATATGACTCGCTCACAACTACCACTTCGGATACCCTTGAGCCCTTGGCAACGTCGAGCGCTTCTACATCCACCAAGGATGCATCGGTGCTTGAGCCCGATGGTTCTTTGCGGTTCTTCTGGCTGGACTACCTAGAATTGGATGGGAAGGTCTATTTCACTGGAAAACTCCGGGAGAAAACAACAGGCTCGTGGTTATCTTGCTGTGTCACGGTTGAAGGGTTGCAACGCAACCTCTTCGCCCTTCCGCGCGAGAAGAGGGTTGAGCAGGATGAAGACGGTAATCTTATTGATACAGACGCTGTACCTTCCCTCCAGGACGTTTACAACGATTTTGATTTGATCCGGAAGCAGCTAGGCATCAAATCTTGGAAGGCCAAATTTGTCAAACGCAAGTATGCCTTTGGTGAGAGAGACGTACCTCGAGGAGAATCTCAGTGGCTCAAGGTCGTGTACGGTTTCAACGGTCGGTTTTTTTCCGAGTTCTTCGCTTCAGGTGTATCTAAGTTTAATTCGTTAGAGCCTCAGATTCCAATGAACGCGTGTAGCCCGTCAATTGCTCAGGTATTCGGAACAAATACAACAGCGTTCGAGTTACTCGTTCTGAAACGGAAGATCATGGGTCCATGTTGGCTTCAAATTAAGAAACCGAAAATTGAGAATCAAGGAGTAATGCTCTATACAACATTGGCGCATTTTCAACGTGATTGACAATGGATTTCAGATTTCCTGGTGCAAAATCGAAGCTTTGGCTTCTGATCCGAAGGATGTCAACCCATTTTCCGAGACGGATCCAGATGCACCGAAGGATATACCTCCTTTGACAGTCATGAGCTTGGCCGTGAGGACGATCGTCAACCACAAGGAAAACAGACGAGAAGTTGTATGCGTCACTGCTCGGGTGTGGCATAACAGTACGTTCTCCGTTCATGAAAGTCATCTTTGTTACTGAATTGATTATTAGTGAACATTGATGACCCTACGCCGCCCGACCAACTGCCTTGCGTGGTGCAGACCTTTGTAAGACCACTAGATCAGTTCCCGGTCAACTTCGAGGCCCGAACAAAAGCGAATGGGAAGGGTTCAATATCCCCATCCAAGAACGAGCGTATGCTACTGAACTCGTTACTAGGTATCCCTCGCGTTTCTCCTTCGTGGCTGGAAAAGTTAATGGCTTTCTTAAAGTCTCTGTTTTCAAGGCTGACCCAGACGTACTTGTTGGCCATGAGTTCCTTAGTGTTTCTCTTGACGTCCTACTCCATCGTATGCGGGAGCTCAAGGCTGAATATTGGTCCCGCCTTGGTAGATTTAGACGTTCGAAGTGGCCATCCATTGGCAGGCAAGGCTCAAATATCAAGTTCCTTGCCGGAAGGATGCTTTGTGATCTCGCCAGTGATGGTGCCAAAGTGGGTCCTGATCGCTATCTTTTGCCACATGAGCCTAAATCACCTCCTTAGAGCATGATAGTATCGACAACATGGTCTCTCACTGAAATGTGCAAGACGCATCTCAGGATAGAACGACAGGACATTGATCCGGATGATACCGTTTCATTCTTTGACGGCAACGCCAGCTCCGCCGATCGTCTATTGACGTTCGTGCGCCATTGTGAGCTGGACGCTCACCTTCAGGCGGCGATTGCGGCTAAGGTGCAAATCCTGCCCTTGACAAAACAATTGACGAATCTAGCAGGAAACGCTTGGCAAGTTGTTTTCTTCTGAGTATATGTATTTCATGATGAACGTTCTCCCCTGCAGGAACAAGACCCTGAATGGTGGTCGTGCGGAGCGCAATGAGTACATTCTTTTGCATGAATTCCACAGGCTCAAGTATATCTGCCCCGATAAGTTGTGGGGAAAGAAGGCTGTGGCGGTTGAAAGGGCCGAGACACATGAAGATGACGGCGAAGGAGGGAAGCCAACCAAAAGTAAACGCGACAAATATAAAGGAGGTCTCGTCTTCGATCCCAAGAGGGGGCTGCATGACAAGTTCATTCTTGTCATGGATTTCAATTCCCTATATCCCAGCATCATACAAGAATGGAACATTGACTTTACAACCGTACAAACAATTGAGGAGGAGGATGAGGTGAGCGCACCCTTACCTCGGAATGGCTTGTTTCGACTATCTTCGACAGAAAGGTGAAGAAAAGATACCCGATCCCCCCAGCTCGGACGTCACGCAGGGTGTTTTACCCCGGCTTATTGCCACACTCGTGAATCGGCGTAGACAAGTCAAGTCGCTTATGAAAGACAAGTCGTTGCCCCACGCAAAACTTCTCCAGGTTTGGCTTCCCTACTCTACTAATGGTGTCGTCTCACTTTGTTACCGGCAGTTCGATATCAAGCAGCAGGCATTGAAACTGACAGCTAACAGTATGTACGGCTGCCTCGGTTTCGAGTACTCGCGTTTCTATGCACGACCACTTGCTGCCTTGACAACATTCAAAGGTCGTGAGATTCTGACCCATACTAGAGAATTGGCAGAGAGCTTGGGACTTGACGTCAGTGCGGATGAGTGTGTAAATTAGCATTTTGCTGATCTTCCTGCAGGTTGTCTACGGCGACACCGACTCTGTCTTCGTCAACTCTGGCGTGATGGAGTTATCAGAAGCACTTCGAATTTCAGCAGAGTTCAAGAGAGCTGTCAATGACAGGTATAAACTGCTAGAGATCGACCTTGATGGTATCTTCCAACGGCTACTGTTGCTTCAGAAGAAGAAATACGCTGCCATTAAAGTTGAAGATGGAACTAGAACGTCTGTTGAAGTCAAGGGTCTTGACATGAAACGGCGAGAATATTGTGCGTTATCCAAGAATGTTTCTCAGTGCGTTACCCACCCGTCTTCTATTTTCGTAATCCTTACCGTTGGCACGCTAGATATGTGCTTGAGCAGATCCTTTCTGGTGACCAAACAGAGGTTGTTGTCGAAAACATCCATGAGTACTTGACAACAATCGGAGACAATGTCCGTTCGGGGAAAACGAAGCTAGATGACTTCATTATTTACAAAGTAAGTCAACTTCAAGCTAACTTGCCTCTTACTGACAAGATCCCAGCGTTTGGGAAGGAATCCAGAAGATTACCCGGATGTCAAAAGTCAACCTCATGTTCAGGTAGCCCTTCGGATGAAAGCCAAAGGAGGAACAGCGAAAGCTGGCGATGTTATTCCGTATGCGTTCTGCAAAGCTGAGGACGAGTCAAGTAAAACTCTTCAAGCTGAGAGGGCCAAGCATCCAGATGAGGTCCGCAAATTGGAGCTGCAAGTCGGTAAGCTCCCCTGACAAGGAAACTGATCAATATTCTGATGTAACCAAGACTATGAACATTACCTATCTCAGCAAGTACTCCCACCTATTGAACGCTTATGCGAACCGATTGAAGGAACGGATCGTACGAGGCTCGCAGAGTGTCTTGGTAAGAAGTTTCTTATTAATCAAGGCTACCGCTGACTCTTTCATTAAGGCTTGGATCCTCAACGATACCGTTCCTACACCACCGGAGGATCGAATGAATCTGCATTTTCTTCATTCGAATCTCAGGTATCCGATTCAGAACGCTTCAAGGATGCTGCGCCGTTTATCGTCCGTTGCCGAGGCTGTCAGGGCGAACTTGGTTTTGCTCCTGTTCATGAACCGGTGAGACATGATCCTATACCCTAGCTCGTAATGCTGATCTGTGGTACAATATTCAGGATACCATTCTTACCCCCCAAGGAGCAACGTGTCCATCATGCCAGAAACAGATGACGACCAGTAGCCTCACGATCCAATTAGAGGTGCAGATACGTGTGTGGATCGCCAAGTATTACGAGGGTTGGATCGTCTGCGAAGACCCCACTTGTGGCTCTCGAACAAGAAGTATGAGCGTTTATGGTCGACGCTGCCTCCAACCAAGCTGCCGGGGCGCTGTCCAGTTTGAGGTCAGTCTTATGGCTGATCTCAAGGTTCTTGAGAGCTGATCAAAATTTGTGCAGTACACGGATGAGCAGCTGTTCAACCAACTGAGATATTTTGCCTTTCTCTTCGACGGAGAAAAAGCGAAGAAGTCAGCATCAGGTTCCAGCAATTTGGGTAGGGTAAAATTTGTCATTATAACGTAACCGAAGCTAATATATGTATTCCCTTTAGAAAAGGTTCAAGCTCTTGTAGACCAGAATCTGAATCTTCTACAAACACTGCGCAAATGCGTTGACCGATACCTTAAACAAAGCGGACGCCAATGGGTTGATCTCGGGGGTTTATTTTCGTTCATGAAAGTATAGCCGCAGACAATTGGACATTTGTGTACACTAGTTATTCTCACATTGTACTATTGCTATGCTATCCATCCTTACACTGTTTCGTCTCGCTCTGCAGTCACAACCTGAGTAGTCAGCTCTGCTCACAGTCTTGTTGGCGTTTCAAACGCTTACATCCAATGGGATCCTTTTTTTGGTCAGCAACGCCAATAAGATTCAATCCATCCTTCCTGCCACAATCCTCAAGGACACATGCAACCTGCCACCAAACCCGGAGCATTTTCTGGAGCCCAAATGATGCCAAGTTTGTCGGTGTCGCAAATTCACAAGAGAAGATACCAAAGCTAAACGGACTACCTGAAGCAAGCACTTTTACCACCAAATCTGACTCCTGACGTAAAATTAACAGTCGAATGGCTAGGTCATCGTAACGGGACGTGCGAATTGTGGAAAATCAAGTCTGTTAAACGCTATTCTTGGACGCAGGTCACTATTGGAAACGAGCAAAAAAGCAGTGAGTCGCCTTCATTGCCCCATTGTGGGAGTTAACGACGAATGCAAATTTTTGGCAGGGCCGAACGCGGTCGCTGAATTTTTATCGCGTTGGTCCCGACCCAGGCGAACTCGTGTTAGTAGATGCACCGGGTTACGGAGCAAGGGGGAGGCCTGAATGGGGAGGACTATTCGATAGGTACTTGGAAACTCGTGAAGAGTGCGTGTCCTCGACTTTTCACGAACAGATAGGATTTCCTAAACGATCTTCGAAGGCTAAAACGCGTCTACATCCTGTTCAACGCCAAACACCCTATTAACTCATACGACACTATGATGCTTTCGCATCTCTCAGAGATTCTAATATCGCAACGCGAGCGGTTCACGTTACAGGCCGTCATTACTAAAATAGATGATGTTCGCCTCGAGGACGTGGAAAGTGTCATCAAGAGAATCAGAGACGATATCAAGAAGATAACTCCCTTGTGCTTGCCGCCCATTGTAACGAGCTCAAAGATGCAGCCCCCGTTTGGCATTGAAGAAATCAGGAAGAACATTGAGCTGGCATGTGGCCCGTCTCCTTGACGGTCGTAGGTGTATATAGCAACGGCTTCTGAAATTGACGATCTCTTACCAGCCGTCTGCAGTACCGTATTTTCGCATGACGGCCCTTCAACGATCCCAATCATGGTACCTCCAGAACCTTAATACAGGTTAGCCATATTCGACAGATTGTTGTAGTGCGGGAGGCCAACGCTCCCTCAGTAATTCCAAGTCAAACTAGACGTTTTATTGTGTTAAAAGAGATAAATCTGTCCATCAATCTATCTACTCTGAAGGAAGAGGGTATGGCTGAGTATGTGCCCCCCCATGTGGAAACATCACTTCAAAGACTAATGTTGTTACAGCCAAGAGCGATGAGGCCGTTCTGTCAGGCAAGTAAATCCATCAGATACTCATTGAAAATCAATTAACATGATCGTGACGTACGAAGTTGTTATTCTCGCAACAGAGGGCTTGAGAGTTGCTTTGATGGCGTCATGAGTTAATTTCTTTCTCCATACGACAAGCGACTCACCAAGAGGGTCCGCCAACACCGATGAGTGTGATGGGAACGCAAGTAACTGGGATCAAAGATCTATCAATGAGCATGCCCCAAAGCTAGCGCTGTACTCACGTCCAACTAAAGCGGTGATACTATCGATGTTGATGCCAAGCAGACCAGCAAGGAGATTGGTGGTGGGACTAAGATTTCCGGCCTAGGAGAAATTTCTTTTCAGAATTTCGACCGTCTCAAAGGGAAAACAAGAGTGACATACGCTCTCGGAAGAGTTGCAGCAGACTGTAGATCCAGTACTGCAATTGGAACCGTTACGGGGGATAGCAGTGGCAGCTGCAAGAGCTGGGAGAGCGAAGAGGGCGATGCGAGAGAGTTGCATAAGGAATGTGGTTTTTAACAAGAGAGTGGAGTGTTTGACTTGTAATCAAGCTGTATTGGCTTAACTGAAGGATGTCTCTGAACTCAGAGGGCTTTTATACCTTTCGAGGTCCACACTGGATCCCCTTTGGTCAATTCCGCATGACAGCCTATTACCACACGTTCAAGGTATGCCCGGACACAGTCGAGTATCCTCGCGTATTCATGACGGCAGGCTGTCATCCTGATACAAGGAACGAGGATGAAATTCCTTTCTCGTCGGGTTTAGCGAGAGCGTAAATGCTTCTTCGTGCCCGTGGCATCCAGAATTTAGTGCTTAACGGAGCTAAAGTGTCGTTTCATGCAGACAGATCGGCACCCGCTCTAAGCGGCTGATTAATATCCATACTCTATACGCGCTCCCTTTGTTGCAATACCCAGTGGGGTAGACCGATAAAAGCATGCGAACCGCGCTCACCCGCTGTCCATCAATATTACGCGTGAAGCGGCACAAAGAAAACGTAAGTATCGCGCCCAGCCGCTTCGCTTATGCTTCTCCTCGTATGTATTATCATCAATGTTGTCGGTGAAACCATCCGATGTGGCGTTTAACGTAAACATCTTTCCGCAGCACACTCGGCGCGGCGACGAAGTTTGTTCATTGACAAGCACTCAAATTTGTGTACGTACCATGACCAAAACTTATGAGGCTTCCCCATAACTAACTTTTTCTCAATAACGATTAGGGAACACTGGGTAGCCGAAGCTCAGCACTTCAGAGCATGTGGAACACGAGAATAATAACTTCTCGCCTAACCAGGATCGAGAAAAATTTCCAGAAAAAACCCATAGCATTGCCGGAAACTTGTTTTCACTCAGGTGGGAACCGAGATCCGTTCTTCCGTTCCGCATTCCACCTGAAAAAGGAAATCATCCTTTCCGATCAAGATTTTCGTCATCTCTCGTTCCCCGCGAGAAAACCAACTTCCGATACTGGAGGAGATGGTTTTTTTTTTTTTTGCCTTTTGGACAAGGTGTCGGCATGCTGCCGGAATACAGAGCATACGTGGGCTGCCGATGGGAAGCGGAAGTAAGTCTAGAGAAAAAATTACATGGGCGTTCAAGGTATAAATTGTTACCCGTCGCTATTCTCACGTCCACAGACCAATCTCTGGCCCGGGCCTGTAAGGTAGTCATGCAACTCTCCCGCATTGCCCTCTTCGCTCTCCCGGCTTTAGCAACTGCCAATGCCGTGCCTTGTACTGAAAACACCTGCTGCACCGGCTCTCCAGTCTGCTGTAATTCTGTTGAAGACGTCCGTTTATTCTCCCTAAGCGCTGCAATTTGATTATGAAATACTGACCAGCGGCTTCAGGCTAATAATCTCAGTCCTCTAACTACACTCCTTCTCGGTACATTGGGTGTTGATATAGGCACTATTACTGGCGTAGTTGGCCGTAAGTTTTTTTTTTTTTTCACGGCCTTGCCATTATGAGCGTCCGTTAAACGAGATGATGTCTCAACAGTCACCTGCGCCCCGTTTACCGCCTTTGTAGTCGTCGGGATTTCTTGGTAAGTTACTTCGGGTCCATGGCAGGGTTCAACTTACAGATATATGTATGTATTAAGCCAAAGGCATATTCTCTGCTGCGAAAACAATTCTTTTGTGAGTTATTTGATACGCTGCCTTTGCATGAATATTCGATACTTACTCGCTCATCAGAATGACTTCGTTGCTTTTGGTTGCAA
Source organism: Amanita jacksonii TRTC168611 (assembly GCA_000497225.1). NCBI lineage: Eukaryota > Fungi > Basidiomycota > Agaricomycetes > Agaricales > Amanitaceae > Amanita > Amanita jacksonii. The sequence goes on along the minus strand of KI547020.1, from coordinate 15,299 downwards.
TAATATCAGTCTATAGAGCTGCTCAGTTCACTATGCAGCTGTATTTTATTTAGCTATACAGTGACATATGGGACGCAGTGGTATCTTGGACAATTAATATGAGTTAGTACACGGTAGTTTCGCTGCTTCTTTTCCAAGCGCGGTTGAGAATGGACCACTCCCGCGTTTATAACAGATGTCTTTACCGTGATCAATATAGTGCATCCATATAATATCAACGGTTGCATAGATAATGCCACCATTGATCAAACGACCACGAGAGAGAGAATGATACTATCGCAATGACAAACATAAAAAATACGTGAGGCGAGTATATCGGGGGCACCGGGCCTATGATAAAATTACGCGATGAACGGAGCGCGCTTATGATAGTTGTGTTGAAGCTAGTTGTGGCGGGGGAGGAGGAACTGTGGAGAGGAAACGAGAGCTTCGAGTTGTATGACGATTGCAGTACTTGTAAGTCGTACTTATGTGGAGTGTTAGTTCTTGAGTCCACTGTCTGTCATAATGCTACCTGCTACTTAATCTGCTGTTGTGATCCTTAGACACTTGATCGCTGATAATTTAGGCTAGTTTAAACAGAGTACAGAAGATAGAAAGCTAAAGACGGTAGAGGATATTTTGACAATGTTAATGACGTCTGATCTCAATATGCTGATAGGCAGGTGATGGCGTTTATGCATATGTAGTAAGTTTTACCATCTGTCCCGCTCATCATATTTGCCCAGGAGCCGATTGCAACTCTGAAGATCTGAACGCGTATCAATGTCAAATCGCATGTGCTCACTCTGCATTGTGGCGAGATAAATTGTGATGGGCGTACCCCAGACTCCCTCATCATTGATATATTGATATATTGATACCGGAAGGTAACGTGCCGAGCTCACTTTTGATGCTACTCAAAGCTTTGATCAGCCTTGCCAACACCGCCTCACTGGTCTTCAGAGCGTACTGTGTATAATGTAAAGGGCTCCATAGTTTGGTTCCTGCCGCCAGAGTACGGAGATATTAGAACCCTAGGTGAGCCTGGTGTAGGAGCCTATATATAAGCTCCTTTCTTTGTGTCCATGGGGTCGAATGTCAATAGGGGCATTCTATAGACTGCCTTTGAAATTCAGGAGGCCACCTTTCCGATGGAACGAGCCTTACCCACAAGGCAACTTAGCATATAGAACCACTCATTGGATCTAGCAGAGCGCAATGATACAAGCCAGATAGAGGATTTGTATAATAACCCTCAAGTGCATAATCAGAGGCGCACCTCTAAGATCAAAGTGACTGCCTCTTGAATGAGCTAAGAGATAGCCAACTGTAAAAAAAGCGGCACCACTGCTAGAGCCACTGAGTGTGTCCACATTGGATCAAGTTCGATGGAGAGCTCATTGATCTATATGGAGGCAAAGGCACTCCAAGAGCGCATTCGATTCAATAGCTGCCTCTTTCCAAGGCAACATGGCATATCGCAGCACCTCTAGGCTCTGGATGCGTCCGCCAGGTCGTAATACAAACCCAATGGTAGCCCTTGGAGCACACTGAAGAATCAAAAAGGGTTTGACCCCGCTTTGAGACTGACTCAAGTCCAACAGGAGCCTTTGAATGGCTGCTCTGAACAGAGCGACGGGCTCAATACGCAGAACTAAGAGATGGCAAAGATGGATGTGACAATAGATTCAAACTTTGGAGTTTGTTATGCTATGAAAGACAGAGTAGGTTGTAGCTAAGACGACCTATGGATTGATTGACCACTCGAAAAGCTGCAGCTTAGGTTTCGTCATTAGTCGACCTGAACAGTCAACTACAAATGGTACTTACGTGGTATTTTCAATCTTTATATTTGTTTCTATTGTGTGACGGCAAGAGTCTAAAAATAGGACACCGTAGCCCTTCCCAGAGGCCATCGGGGTCAGGCAGAAGAGCTGTCCTCTCTGAAACCGGCAAGTGTGAGTAGCGTATTAGTGTCGCGTGCCATATTCTGATGGTCAAAACTCATGCACTTGGTACAAACGGCCTCTAAAAATAGAAGATATGGTTCACAACACAGGCGGAGGGCCGAGCAAGCCCGTGTCGTACTTGATCACGCTGGTGGGGACGGAACCGAGCTGGCCTCTGCAAGGCACGGCCCAGACTTCTATATCAATTGCGAAAGCGGCGTCTTGAATCTGGTCGCTTTTCCTCGAGTTGTGCACAAGGTAGGGCACCGGATGGGATTGCATATTTGGAATAAGGGAAAAGGTGCTGGCTACCCTTCATATATCGAACATTTACTGACTCCGGTGGTTGAGGCAGGTGCACAGAGAAGGGTGGTCTGGTGATCGAGGGTGTACATAGTCAGTACAACTAACAAACGAAGAACAGTGGTTTGATCCCCCACCCCTCTCTTGTCTTCCTGGAGCGAAGCGGAGCGGGGTGCGCCTGGCAACCCGCCACCTGTGCCTTGATACTCTAGGAAGGACTTTTGTTCGACCTATTTTTGCATTGATCGAAATCCACGGACCCACGACTTCCACACACCGCCATTTGGACCCTAACTTGATATATTCAAGTTCAACCTTGCTAGCCCGTGCTTTGTATATTATTGCCGCTTTCGCTTGGTTGCGCCTCTATTTGTGTGGTGGATTTATATCCCCATCAGAGATGGCGCATACGTAATTGTTCTTTGTTGAAAAAATGGGCTTACCTTCCCTTGGCCCACTTGATTTCAAGCGCACACTAAAGTGAAGAGTACAACGCCGACAGTTTTCTTTCATGAAGAACAAAAAAGCGTATCCACAATCAACGATGTGTCCCATAAGGAATATTGTGTGGTCGTGTCACCGGGTATAAAAGGTGCACTGGGGAAGGGATTGTTGTAAGACTCCACGTTTCTCTGCTTCGCGAAACCTTGTTGATATCTCGCCAGTCGAATAACATAGCCATGCATACCCCTCAATCAATCTATAAATCAGGCGAAAGAGCGCTGAGCAACGCCATGAACATGATGTTAGATCAGGACAAAACCATGGGGATGCCCGAAATACAAAAACTTGTGTTGTTGAGAGAGGTTCAAAAGTATGTCGTTGTTGCCAAAGTCCATTGCTCGAATTGGTATTAAGAAAAGCATTTAGGTTGCACGTTCAGCAGTCCGGGATGCGCAGTATGATAGAAGGATGTGCAGTTCTGGACGATGAGCTCGCCAGGTGGCGAGATGAATGCAAAAGGGCAGCCAGGTTGATAATGGTACGTGTTGTTAGAAGTCGCAAGGTTACTGTTGACACGAATTTTGTAGTTTGTGTGTGAGGGTAGCAATTGGGGTGAAGAGAATCGAGATCAGTCTTCGCCCGAGATAGGTGGGTATAGGACCATTCGAAACGGGTCATGGGTTGACAATGCTTCAGGTTCTCCATATGAAATGTGGCCCGATTTTGAACTGGCGGCGCCAATCGTCGACGATCTAGAGGAAGAGTTCTAACAAGCACACAGGACCATATTAACACACCTTTCCAGACATATATATATTTATGATACTATCATTATATTCACTTCCAATGTCCACTGCACAGTACTGTAATTTTAACAATGAATCGTTCTGAAACCTCGTGAATTATGGGTACAGCCTTAGTAATATCATTCTAAGAGTGCCAACGTGTATGATCACACTGGTCATCCACGCTTGCTGAAAGAGGAGCCCCGTGTTAATGGTCAAGGGGATTACATGTATGCGCGGATGTCGGGCCTGAAAATAGACTTTTGGCTGCATTCTGAGTGCCAGGAGGCAGCGTATTTTTGGCAACGTGTTTCATCGCCGTACATTGATCGACTGCGCCAATCCTCTCTTGGCCGTTCTGAAGTAAAGGCTCCGGAAGTAATTAGTGTTTCTGACAAGGGGAGTTACCGCTTCGCAAATTCATCAAGAGAGAGAGAGAGAGAGAGAGAGAGAGAGAGAGCCCATATCCGGAGTGGCATGGATAGCATACAGCATTCATACCTTTTCCTTTACCCCACGCTGCAGCATCTCTTGTATCTATCTTCCACACCACTCTGATGTATCCTGGTTCTGTCAGCACGGAATGTAGCGCCCCGATGATTGGGGTTTACGGGGACAGGAAAGGCCCGGTGATGGGAACCGGGGTTTCAAGCTTCAAGCTCCAAATAAGGTGAATGGATTGTCCGCCTGACATGTTGATCTTTAGGCAGAGATGGTGCGGTTTCCGAGTGACCATCGCCTGCAGCCAGTATCTGCTATTGCTGCCATCGTCGAACTGAGGCCGTGGTTCCTTGCAACACTCCCGTTCTGCGGAAACAGCTCGCGGTGTGTTGCAGTGGTTACAGTAAGTACATCTGTCTATTTTCAGTAATAACACGTGGTCGTGCAGTCGTGCTAATGTTCAAGTCATTCCCCCAAAACTCCGCCACTCCACAAGTGACAAGGCAAAGGCGACACAGATAGTCATTTCGCGCTTCTTGGCACCTTCCGTGTTTACGACAGGTCAACATATGGCTCACATTGGATGGCCGGTAGGACAAATACAGGTATGAGGTAAGCGCCTCGTGTGTGTGTGAGATTGCCAATGACCTAAAGGGGAAGAAGAGGACACGGTGTGTCCGCATTTATCATATTTATAAAAAGAGGAAGACATGGGCGTTCCGCAAGAGACCTCTACACAACGCCACTCTCTCCTTGCGCCATGGCTGCTGAAGACCTCCAAGAAACCAGGCCATACTCCTCTTCAACATGGCCTGGTTCTCGCGTCAAGTCTTACGTCAAAAGTTGGCGTTACTGGACGACAACCACATCGGAGAGAGATACAGTGTCGATCACCACGGATACGCAAGCGCGCGGGTTTTCAAAGTTTTTCCATCGCCATGTGACCCAAAAGACAACACAGGCGCCCTCCTCAGAGCCTACAGAACGCGTTCACTTGTTCCCTGGTTGGGCGGTTCGGCAGTATGTTGACGCAGGTGAGTGTGATTCGTGCTAGGGGTTCAGTGGCGTTTAACTGAGCCACGTTTTTTTCTTCGTGGCTGCTTGCAGAAAGGAAAAAATTCAATCTCCATGTTCACATATCTGGTTATGCCACTGTTGAACGGCCGTCGCGGAGCCAGCGGGCTTTCGTGCGTTTAGCTAAGGGTAACTCGTTTCACTACATACGCGTCCTCTGACTCATACTCTATAAAAAGGTTATGCTGCATTGCACAAGCTTGCTGAAACGCATACTGAACAATCTTCCGTTCCGAATTCTACATGCTTTGGACACTCAAGGGATGACTCGAAGGAAGAGGAAATGCTACAACAGCTCGATGAAAGTTTCAAGCAGGCTATCGAGACCGCGGAAGCTGAGATGCCTGAAGCAACAAGGTATAGCGAAGATTCACCCAGTGAAGCACAGCGCCCGGACCCATCGAATCGCCTTCATCGTTGGCACACAAATATCGAGGAGCGCTTGCGGTTCTTCCTGGATCACACTATGCTTCCATCACGGCAGGTTTTCCTAGAGTTCTCCCTCCCTCAGCATCGTTTCCCCGTTATCAGCAACACACATCTAACACTTCGAGAGACTGCATCAACCGGCGAAGACGGCATGTTCAAACATGATTTCGTGATAAGCTGGGAGGACCTCCAGCGTCACAATATTGCAGATCGCCGACATGGAGATCAGACCAAGGACCACGAACTCATCCTTCGTGCAAAAATCCTACCGACGAATGATGAGCGGCGTCGAGATATCAAAGCAGAGGAACATATCCCTATTACAGATGCACCTATTCGTGTTATATCTGACATTGATGACACTATCAAGATCAGCGATATTGTTGGCGGAGCACGTGCCATCTTCCGGAATGTGTTCGTACATGACCTAGAGCATACCGCAATACCAGACATGGCTCAATGGTATACCAATATGTGGAAGAGAGGGGTTCGATTCCACTATGTCGTATGTCGTCATGTCCGTGAGGCTACTGCTTGGTTCTAATCCCTTGTATAGTCCAATGGTCCAGTACAGTTGCTTCCGCTTGTCAAGATGTTCCTCAAAACTTCGAACCTGCCGTCAGGTACGCCCTCCTCTTTTTAAAACTATCCCTCGCCGGTTTTCTAACAAAACCTTAACTAGGCTCCATCAGGCTGAAGTCATATGCTGCTCGTTCCATTTTCAACGATCTGCTTACTCCCCCGGCGGATCGAAAGCGTGATGGGTTAGAAAAGATATTTGAAGCTTTTCCGGATTCGAAATTTATACTAATAGGCGATACGGGAGAGCAAGATTTAGAGCTATATGCGCAGTAAGTAGCATAATCTTGTACCAGCGAGGACAAATAAGCTCATCATCATACTACAGGATTGCCGAGCTTAAGCCAGACAGAGTACTCGCCATCCTCGTTCGTGACGTTGATCCCCATGCGGAAGCGATTCTAGACCCAACAGGCAAGGATTGGAAACTGCATAATCTCAGAAAGAATTCCGTGGCTAGTAGCTCGACTCTCTCAAGCTTGAGAAAGTTTTCTCTTCTACCGGAATACCAGCGCGCGCCTAACAACGATAATGTGGGGAAGACTCGTCCCATACACGTTGGAACATCGACAAAAAGTTCATGGTTCCCCTCAACCTCACCTGGAAGTAGGGTTTCATCCTCCCCCTTAGCTGCCCTCGCGCTTTCGCGACGCGTTGAAGAAGAGGCAGACATGCCGTGGTCCCCTACGTCGAGTCCCGAGCAAGCCAAGTCGAACGGAGCTCAAAGTTTGCTGGAGTCGGATGAACATGACCCGGAGGACGTACTCATGGAAGAACCAAGAATATCGCAGTCACCTGAGCCGTTTAGCGTTCCCAAGTCGAACATGAGCCTGAGTACGGAAAACAGCCCAGGACCGCAGTTGAAGACCATCGGATTCCTACCTCCCGAACATCCTCTAACTCGGTCAACATCCGCTTCCTCCGCTACTCGTGCATCAATGCGGACTCGCCTACCTCGGCCCAGAAATCGAACTGCGGACGATGCTGGGTTCAGCCATGTTTCATCGGCTCGGCCCCGCACACCCCGACAGAATACCACTGGCTCAGGCAGCCCTCTCGTGTCACCCTCTATCATCTCCTTCACATCCAACAAGTATCGCGGGATGTCTGATGGCGAGAAAAAGAGATTGGAACTACAAGAGAGGGTGTGGCGTGCAAGAGCGATGGTACCAGAAGGCATTGTATTGAGAATATTCAAGAATCCTGCTGATTGCGTTGACGTTGAGGAGTTGCTGAAAAAAGGTGGATTGTAATCTAGATATTTGCATTTGTACCACATAGTCATCCGGGTTTTGGTTATTTGTTGTAAGCATTGCTGTAAAATATTCAATTTTTTGTACCTGTCAAGTGAAACCGACTTCAGGAGGTTCATTGTATTATTATATTGTACCACGATACAATCCACCAGTCTAAAAAGGGTGAGGAAGCCTGATTATATTACAAGCTTGCTCAAAAACATTAGACTGCATTACAGTCCGAGTACGATGTCATGAGTAATGTACAGTGCTGTGTTATCTTTGACGCTCGAATTGATCGAGATGGAATAGATAAAAAGGGGGCACTAGATGATATCAATGATCGAGGACCATAAACTGTAAATTAAAAAAAAAGCCGTTTCAGCTCTGAATACACGAGGAAAATGGAGAAAAACCCATTACCTTAAAAACCCAACGAATGTGGATATGAACGCCAGTAAAAATGGGACCCAGGTAGACATGTTATAATCCACAGATCTATAGAACGCCGCCATCCCGAAGCCCAGTATAAGAGAGCTTAAGACTGCACCCGCCACGCTCAGAACGAGGAAGGTGAACAGAACGATGAGGGCAAAGGTAAACCTAGACCGCGCTTCGTTATGTTTCGTTCTATCTTGCGGTTTGTGGCTTGGTAAGGGCGATGGATGGGGAGAAGCGGCGTGGTCTTGCTGTTTAAAACTTAGACTAGGTGGATAAGTGCCTGCGAATGAAGAACGGGGTAGAATAGGCATGGTGGATGGGTATGATGCTGGGAAGGAAGGTTGGGTAGGGAAAGAGGTCGAGGTTGAAGGCATGGCGTGCACAATTTGTGAGGACGGTGATTTATGTGGGGGTGGACTTGCAGGTCGCTCTCCCAAAGGAGAGAGAGGATAATACGAATCCGGGGAGGGTGAAGACCACGAGCCTCCCATCCGAAAGGCTAATCGTTTCTGAGCAACCCGCCCAGTCCTGCGATGGCTGGGACTGGGATCCCCCCGGCTACTGGTAACCAACGGCCGCGAGCTGGGTGGCCAATTGAGATTCCAGAACGCAAAAAAGCCACATAGGAGGAATAGAGGTGTGTAGAATATAAGGGTCCAATAAAGCGTGAACCTGAAGATGTCAATGGAATGATAGAGGTAGGCTCCACCTGTCTGTACAGCTGCGTGGTGTGGGATTTCGATGATTTCAAGACTTGGATCATATAACGATGGCCATGGAGGTGTTGACATGGCTTGCCTGCCGCTATGAGCTGCTGAGCATTGTCAGTGGCAGCAGCCGCGTTGTCACCTTTTGGGTGCCTATTGTTGGTGTAGCGTGGTTTTTTGGGGGGCGAAGTTCAGCTATTGCGCACGAGATGACTAAGCAGGCGGAAAACACCGAGATCCCGGACTCCGACTCTAACACAGCGGCATTGTCCCTTGCTAACCCCGACAAGGTTAGTCCTACCCAACATGTACGATGGCGTTCTCGCCAAAAATCTGGGCACGGTCTGCTGCTGACAATGGACCCCGAATTTTTGGTCACGTTCGTCTCCCAGAAACCTTGAATGAAGTATAACCCCTCGGTGTAAGGCCCAAATTGATGCATGACTAAGTATGGCTATGCACTACTTTGTTCCTAATATGAAACCGTTATCGAAGACGCGAACTTTTCTTCGCATGTCTTCTGTTTAATGAATCATAGGTCCAGTGGTTATGCAGCCTTGTGCCTGCAGCCTGAATCCGATTCATGGACAGAAGGAAGAAGAGAAAATTCCTCCGACCATACTAACTCGGGTACTTTCGTGTTTGTGTTTGTGCCATCCTTATCTCCCATCGATATGGCATGTGTTTAGGTCATGCCACGCGTGTTTGCTGTCGGTAAGCGCTCAACACTGTCCAAATAGAATTCGCCTTCCTGAGAAAGTAATACGCGCAATTTGGATTAGGCATGCTTTTTTCATAGGTGTGAAGCACCGTCCGGTCGTTATATATTGCCTGGGATGCAGGATGCTCAATCTGCTTTTTCAGGGTCCTTGTTTTGCATTCATCATCTACACTTCTAGATCAAGAAATTCCCATCTGGCGTGCCGCAAGGCAAGCAACTTGCATCCTCAAACTGCCAGAGGGTCAGAAACAACCAATTATGTATTCCCATACTCACTAGGGTCCTTTCACTACACGCCGTATGATCTCTCCATTACTCCCCTTCATTTGTTGCGGGAGCAGAATGCAGAAAATTACATACATGATTCGAGTCCAGAGCCAAACCAGTGGCAGGGGCAGTAGCAACATTTATCAGATCCATGAACTAACGTACGGCAGGTTGGCCGCGGCCCAGGAAATGATTGTGACACCCCCTACGGATATCACGCAAGCATTCTCAATTCGGTGCGTACCCTCAAATAGTAACTTGCCGGTTAGTTAACTCTAATAATATCACCAACGTGATCAACAGAGTGTCGCTCAAACTTGCCTTTTTCCGTCTTACATTGTTATTGTCCAGCGCCACCCAAGTATACCTTATAAGTATCTCCTCACACAGCCCCGCACTTCAAGGACATTGTCATTGTGCATTCATACCAGCGCTCGCGGCATGCTTTCAGTTCGCATAGACGCTCCGCCATCATGTGCGTGTGAAAAATCATCCTGTCAAACGCGCGGTAAGACGCTGTCTTGTAGGTGACATTTATTCTCTGAATGCATAACCTCAGACGCAGGTAGTAAAGGCTGTTCCGAATGTGAAGTCTGTATGGAAGACTCGATATCAGAATCGTCCTGTTCCTCCGCTTCGTCTGCTTCTTCCGCCGCTATCTCCACTTCCCCATACCTCAACCGGCCGATTTGTACCAATCTGGACTATAGCCCAAGCACAACTTGGGGACATGGGGACGAAGTCAGAGTCCTCCCCCCTTTCCTGGAAATGTCTCGTATTGCAGAGATGTGAGTTGATGTTGAACGCAGCATGAAAGAATCTGGGTTTGTTCATGCCATCTCTCTAGAGGCCGAAGAGACCGGTGTAAAAATGGTGTTTCACCATCTCCCCATCGTTCTCCTTGCAATAATGGTTATGACGTATGCGCAATTGGGGAGGGGCAGCATTCAGGTCGCTATGGCTCATTCGCCACTCAAGTTAGACTATTTGGAAGACCACATTCTCCTACCCTTCCAACTTTTGCCTTGCCTGGATTGCATGTCACGTCACTCAATCCTTTTATCCCTCTACGGCCATGTACGCCTGTGAAACAAAGAGCTAAAGACGCGGTACGACAAGATCCAATGATATGTCCTGTCTTCGATTGGGGGGACAATGCGTTGCCTTCGAGATGTTATATCCCCCCTGCACGTTATGATGAACCAGCTGGATCACAGCTTCACCTCCAGGTCAACCGGCGTACTAAGCGACCGCAACATTTGCAACATTGCATAAAGCCCCAGCCTGACGTGGGATGCGTCCACAATGAAACATGTGGTGACGGGGATAACACGTGTAGGTTCACCCCACCTCGTGGCTATGAATTATATTCATCAGTCATCCACATTGTAGCAGAAGATTTAGGGTACGTGTATGACCCGGTACAATCGGATTGGGGTAGGCACTGTGAAAGGGCTATCTGCAAGAATGGAAAAGTACAGTACCGATGCACGTGGCCGAGGCAGGAGACAACGTCAGGCATCTGTGGATACCAGGCAAAACGCCAGCTAGTCCAGAGACATGTCGAAACAACACATCAGAATATAAGGTAAGTCGTTATCATGGAATGAATTCTGGCAAGACTAACATTTAGAGTTTAGACGTTATATCTGTCTATGGCCTGGCTGTAATCAGCGTTATGGGCAGGTTAGTGTTAAGGATTTATCTCCGCCGGTATAAGCGGAATACTAAGAATAGTGACCCATAGAAATCTTCTTTCGAAGTTCACAGACGAACTCAGTAGGTGGACTTCACATTCCTACCCCATTAACCAAACACATGTCGTCTTGTCACATAGCACCGGTGAAAAACCATTCAGTTGCAAGGATTCTGAATGCCATACTCGCTTTAATGATCCGGCCGGGTTGCTTCGACATATGGTACAAGAGCACCATTATCAACCGAAGAAGAGGAAAAGCAACTACCCAAATGGCCATTCCCCTATCACAATGACCCGGTTGAGGAATCGCACGCAGGAGGGACCCTCCGGTCTCGAATCTTAGGTGGTCAGATGATCACTCTTATCAAGTTAATATCAATACAGTTCAAACCCTCACTTCTCGTTATGCCAATTGGCATGACTGGTCATTTGTCACGTGCTACACTTGTCTAATATGTCTATGCTATTTGTATCTAGGTAATAAATATTGATAAATATTGTGGGAATAGTCAATAACAGATCACGTGCAACGGAACACTGCAAGGTCCCCATGAACGGTCTAGCGCTAGAAAGAGCCGCAATGGCCGCACAAGCGCAGGCCGCCGCTTCAAACAATCCAACCCCGGTCCATTCAGAAGACTTACAGCCAAACGAAGCCGTGCGGCGGCGCAAGGGCACCGGGTTGCCCCCTGTAGTAGCTTCGACGACCAGGACGACAGATAGGACGCGGGTGGCGCGAAGAGGAGGGAAAGCGAAGGATTGGGTTGTTTTTAACCAAACCAACTGGCTCGAAGAGATGGCGCGGCGGCAGGAGAAGTTTAAATCTGGTAATTCACCATGGAATCGTCCTGAACGTTGGCCGGGGATTCGTGATTCCTTATGGAAGGCGCAGGATGGCACCAGCTCTAATCCATCGAGCTCAAGCTCAAGTACGCAACATCCCCATCCGAGGGCGAAGCAACTCCGCCCTATACCGCTCCCACCACGGCCGAGTGGAGCCGACAGGGAGACACATGCTGAACCAACAAATACCATGGACGATGATCGAGTGAAACCCTTCACCACACCCCTTCCTGCACTTAAACCTAAACCACCTTTGTCAAAAACATTCGCAACCTTGATGGCGCCTGCTTCTGCAGCGACAGTATTCGGGTTGCCTATGGAAGCGGAAGGACAGCTAGGGGAAGGAGGCCCATCTCTACTAGGATGGGACTCAAGTGGGGAAATGAAATTCAGTTCCCCAGATGCAGTGTTGGAAACACAGCCGTCGATATCAAGGAAGCTGCAGGTTGGGTCTAGTAATCGCCATCCAGAGACCTTGGTTCAGTCCCCTGCTGCGGAGATTACGGAATATGGGGACCTACGCCAGGGGAGTCGGAGCGCGTTGGAGGCTCAAGAAAGGCACGAGACACCGATGGCCAACATTCTACATCAATTTTCGCCAGCACAAGCCAAGCCTCATACATTCCCAGCGCTAAGGCAGTCCAGGGAAGGCAGTCCATCTCAGAAACGACGAAAAATCGATAATCCGCTTGAACCTCTGGAGCTACCAACTCCATTCGAAATCCCCGGTGCCACCATGCCTACATCTCATCAATCTCCGTTGTTGTCGAATCCTCCTCACGCAACTACTTCTGAAAAACCCCAACCCGCACCAATACCTCCTTCTGTGCTGTCTCCCCCGGTGACTGGGGTTACTACCTCCCCTGTCCGTATCAAATGCGAACCACAAAGCCCATCTCCAATAGAACAGCGGAAGGTTGTCACGCGTTACGTGACACGTTTCCCACTTCCAGACAATTGCAACAAGACAAACTCACATTGGCAGATAAATAGGGCAACATTTAGGGCGGAGAAGGAAACTGAACTAAGGGGAAAGGGACTAAAACTCATCGGTCGATCCATATTGCGGTATGTCATGTCACCGTTTGTATTTCGTTGTTGGATTTCCTAATCTTATTCCTTTCCCCATCAAAGTGATGACGGAGTCTCTTTGGAGTGGTGAGTCTCTTAAGTAGGCGTCTAACATCCGAACTTCACCATAGCTGTAGGAGAAGTTCCCACCCCGTATGGAGCGACACCTTAGAACCCCTCTCGTCCGCCGATGAAGCTCAGAACAAGGATCATGCCGATCTCAGCCGCGATAGTCCTCTGTGCCGTTCTCTTTCAAGCGAGAATACCAACAGAGTACCAGATTCCGCACACAATGTCCCCGACCCTTCTGCACCAAAAGATGCAGAGAACAATGTTTACCCTTCACCCCAGTTTGTCTCCTCAAGGTCGCCCTCACGGACATCTCAACGAAGCATGGGGGATGCTCTGGTTGCTTCTGCTTCATCCCCAGATATTCCAGCTATTGCAGGTACTTCGTCATCCCCAATGCCACCAGAAGGCTCAAAGCGAAAGCGCGGGCTAAACATACCGCCTGGTGGCCTTGATCTCGCGACGGCCATCGAGTTATCCCAACGCAACAACGCGTCTCCCATCTTATCTGGGCCATACGGCCTCGTCGCGTCACCTTCCAGAAGCACTGGCAGCCCCAGCGTTGCAATGGCATTACCATATTCTCAAACGCCAATTTATGCCACGCCGCGACCTGCTGAACGTGCACGATTGCATTTAGCCGGCACCCAGCAGAGGGCGCGCAAGCCAAAACCCAAGCAACGCCTTCCACTGCAAAAAGCCAAACCTCTTGCCGGGGAGTGGCTGGCAAAAAGTACCAACGATGGAGACGCCAATGAGATCAGTGAAGGTGAAAACGTTGAGGAAATAGGACCACCTGCTCTGCGGGTGGCAACGGAAATTGAAAAAGCCGGGTGGACCGCTATTGAACAAGTTAATGGAGCTGATGGGGACGAGGAGGACCTTGATGAGCTTCTAGACGATAATGAGGAAGAGGTTCGCGAGGGATTAGAAGTTGCCCAGGTGGTCAGCATTCACGACAGTGAAGTCGATCCCGTGGATCCAGGGGAAGTGGCGGCCGTCCCCCCGACGTCAGGCTCGAGCCCCGGAAAACTGTCAACCATTCACGATGGGAAGACAACCGATGATGCCCTTTCTCGTGACTTCATAACCAGGTATGCTCCAGTATCGCTTTCTGGACTCCAGCTAGAATGTTCTACAGGTACATGAAATTATATGAAACAGACCGTAATGGTTTGATCTTGCTCTACGCACCTGATGCAGTGCTTCGGTATCGCATACCTGATGGCTCGCACTCATCCCCTCAACTGCAGAGAGCATATTTTCCGTTGGTAACAGCTAAGGGACGCGACGAGATAGTCTCCTCATTTCTTGAACTGCAGAGGCTTCATTTCTCATACAAAGTGGATGAGAACGGGAACAAGAAGGTTGACCTTGAGTACTACCAGGAACGGTCACGTGACGACATCAGTCTCTATGTCCGCACCTCGATGGTCGCTCAAGACACGAAGAACCTCAGCTCGAGCGAACAAAATCTCATTGACATACAAAATCAACAGATGCATGTGGTAGATCATGACTTCTGGTTATGTAAAACCAGGAGCGAGGAGCCAACCTTAGGCAGTGATTCTGCAAAGACCAATTGGCCACTCACAATACGCAATCACCTGATAATAATGCACGAGGCACCCCTTTAACCCTTTTATGCGTCTCATTGGCGCAAGGATTTCCTGTCAAGTTGACGGCCGCGGGTGCCCTTTGTGCTCGCTAATCATCGTGCCAGCTATCTTCCAAACCAGCAGTCGGAATCCAAGGAGGACCGCGCATTGCTGCTACGTGTCCTTTCGGGCATGAATTGCCTGCCACGGGGCATGTCACTGGCTGGTCGCATCCGTCGTTTGCAACATGAGAGATCGTCGTTACTTTTCCCCTCGAAAGTCATATTATTTCACAAGGATAAGGGAAAGTACTATAGCTTGTATGTACATGATATCTACAGGCTGATGTTGGTGCAACCGAGCGAAACAAGGCAGGCTAATAAAAGTGGTATTAGGTCGCTGTCTTATGAAGGTGTTATTCTCGCAACAGAGGGCCTGTGAGTTGCTAGATAGACGTTGATAAGCTTCGCTCCTTATTCCTCGAAAACTTACCATGGCGCTCCACCGACGTCAAGGACCGTGATGGGGGTATAGTGCTGCATGTGTCGCGGGGGACAGCGGTTGCGGCAGCGAGGGCTGGGAGAGCGGAGATGGCAATGTCAGAGAGCTGCATGACTATCCGTTCTTACTGATGGATACATTGCTGAAGTCAATACGCGTTT
>KI547019.1:38428-61006 GCA_000497225.1 Amanita jacksonii TRTC168611 | reverse complement strand
TACCTATAACATATGTTTTTTTCAGAATTTTATCTATTTTATTTCTGCAGCTACAGACTGCTCATTCCAGTTTCACCAAACATCTGGACGGTTTTTTGGGTCACTGTACATGGAGTGCAGTACCATTCATTCCTGGTTCCATAACAACTTTCTGATGGAATTCCTCACTAACAGTAAGGTGCCTCACAACTTGTTCCAAACCAAGAAGTGCAGCATAGTAAAGCATGCCACCAATATTATTCCTCCTTGAGTCAATTATCCATGAAGCATCTACATATGTCATGTAACTTCACCCAATTCTTGAGTCAATTTGCTTGTGGATGAAACAATCCATTTAATTGGTTGTCAACAACAGAGTCAACACAGCTTTCTGTATAATGTTTATACCAATGTTGAGCAGAGTATAGCACAAGAGGATACATAGATGTTATGTCTTTGTCCATCTCCTCCATGTTAAGCTGCAGAAGATTTGATAGGCAGCATTTTGTGATATAGGCATGGCTCAACTTAGTATTACAAATGAATAGTTGATGGCTGCCCAGATGCCTTGGTTTTTTCAAAAAATATTCTTTCACCAAAGCATGGGCAAGGACAACTGTTTGGTCCTCATTGATTGCTACTAAGCTTGAGCATATTTTCACAATTCCTTCTGTGTATACTATGCCATCAAGATTAAAGGTGTCATCCTCTGGGTCATATGCCAAGGTGCTGGCAAGCTCCTTGAGTGTCAATGGACAAACTGAGAAAACAAGCCATTTCAATAACAATTCTACATTTGGAGAAGTCTTGGTATCAATCCTATCAAGGATCTGATCATATGTTGCCTCTAGTGTTTCAGGCATATTCTTCAATGTGCTCCTTATTTCTTTTTTGGTTATGCACTTATCCAGTTCATCCAATTGGCAAGCAACCCAATGAAACATTCCTTGTGCCCTTGTCAATAATCCATCCTGAGTTTCATCCCAAATGCCTTTCTCCAACTCTGCAAGGTTGGATTGATGCATTTTCTTCAAAACATAGGATTCTATATCACCCTGCATGGCCTCTTTAGATAGCTTGAGTTCAATTATTCCATATTTTCTGGCTAGTGCAGTGCAGTATTGTTCTGTTCTACTTGTTAAGAGCAAGTTGCAGCCTGGGATCTGCCAGCTGAGTATGGCCCCAATGATTTCAACCAATCTCTCAGTGTCCTTGCACTCATCAAGTGCATCCATGATAATATAAGTGTTCCCACTGATCCTTAGAAGCTTATGGAGCAAATCCAAGAGATCATCCATGCTAGGCTTGTAAAGGCCTGCCTGACATTCTCTATGAAGGTCCTCCAATGGAGACATTTCCTTTGCTACATCTGCAAGGCTCAGAACCAATGAGGTGAGAAAGCCATGGACAGTAGCCTTTGCCTGGTTGCTGATGTCAAAGTAAAAGTAAGCAGTGGATGATGGAAAACTTTTCTTAATATCATGGATGATGGTAGAACTGTGTTCATGAGTACCCAGGTAATCCAATCCAAAATAATACATACCAAATAAGAGTCTTCCCACAACCTGCTATTGGATGTTTTAAGTCCTTGAAT
Source organism: Amanita jacksonii TRTC168611 (assembly GCA_000497225.1). Lineage (NCBI taxonomy): Eukaryota > Fungi > Basidiomycota > Agaricomycetes > Agaricales > Amanitaceae > Amanita > Amanita jacksonii. The sequence continues at coordinate 59,433 of KI547019.1, read as the reverse complement.
GAGTTGAAGGTTGACCTAAGCTTACAGATGCCATGGATCCATAAGTATGGGCTAGATTGCTCCTTCCATGCCAAATATCTAAAATCATTCAAGAGCCAAATACCTGTACCTTGGAGATACCTCTGTCTGGCATTATTGTGGTTTGATGATGGGTTAGGTGCATCTAACCATGTCTGATACTTTCCTATTCCATGTCATGAGGCAAATTACCAATCCTTAGTTTTCATAAGCATACCTATAAGTTTATCAGTAGCTTTGAAATGTATTGTTCATGCATTAGCTCACTCAATGGCAAGGATTGTTCAGCATTGTCTAGAAGCTTTCATGAAGCTAGCCACACTAAGGTATATTCATATATACAGTAATTAATCTCAGTCTGAGAAAGTATGTCATTTTGTGCTGATAAGATGAATTTACGAACCCATACATAGTCACCAGATGCAGTCACCACCTTGTTATTTGTAATATTGTTATGATGAGCTTCCTTGAAGGCACTTGCTAAAGTCATAACAGAAACAGAAGGTGGTGGCAGAAGACAAGATGTGTTTAGTCACATGTCACAAGCAGCGACAACAAATAAGATGATGCAAAAGACTCGGTCAGATCGTTTCCGCAATCGTGAATGAGGAATGCTAGTGTGGCTACGTATATCTGTCGATAGGGCTAGAACTAGTCATATATTAGCGAAATGTTGGAACACACATAGCACCCCAGTGACCTTACGTTCCAAATGAACCTACACGCCCAGTCTTACCTGACCCCAAACTGTCGCAGGCATGGGTGACCATTGGTCTGAGTTGCGCCACTCATAGGACAGCCAGACGACTATACATGGCACGGATTGCAACCCACTTCACATTCTCAGTCCACTGCGGGGCAGGAAACTCTTGACCCATGCTTATGTGATTGCAGTTGCGCGAGCATTTCCCATCCAGCGCCGCTCCTCAGTCCAACTCAGCGACGGCTATCTGGTTCTTGCATCTAATGATTCCGATAAGAATCGACACTAAGCTTGAGAAGCTTCGATCGTGGAGCCACGGTTTGGCCAGAAAGGCTTTCGGTCTCAACCCATGCCGCAGAATGGTGATGTGACTTGGACGTGGACAAAGTACTCGGTGTGTCAACATCTACTCAAGACGCCCACACCCTCCATCCCCAGTGAAAGGTGTGGCTATTTTCATTATGCAAATCAACAGTGTCATCTTCACTGGACAATGCGACGAACCGCCCATCTGTTGAGAAGGCTATCATCAAATCTGCCTGTCTGAGTACTTTTTGGCCAGTTATATCATCATAGGTATGACCTTTTTATGCTACTTATCATCAGGCGAAAAAGTAGTAAAGCTATCATTTTCATCTTCTTTGACTTTTCTGCTGATTATTTGGGACACTGGTAAATGCAAATTCCATAGATGAGTTATATTGTCTTTGAGCAATGAGAATGAAAGGGTTGGCGTAAATGTATAGGTTTCGTAGAACGCAGGAGATGGGTGTCGAGAAACTCAGGAAGTGCGCAAAGCGCATCGGGCGTTCTGAAAAGCTACTGCAGCGACTTGAACCTGACGAACAACTAAGACTGACTCTTGAGATGACATCAGGAAGCGCCTCCCTCGCCCCGCGCGATCATACCTCTCCTCCAAGCATTTCAGTACGCTCCTCGGAGCAACCGTCAGTTATAACCCGGCTGTATCAGACGACCGACTGCTGCCAACTGGTAGGCAATTACTGAAGCTGGCACTTTGAGTACCAGCCTCTTGCAGCACAGCCACCGTTGCTGAATGACACCGAGCGTGCAATACCACTGTCCTTGCCTCTCCAATACTCCAGTGCCTCCTCCACCACACCTCCCTTCCTCCTCATACAGTTTCCACCCCCTTCACACCCTCTTCTTTTGCGAAGAATGTGACGCCATCCGCTGTAACCGATGTGTCTCTGTCGAAGTCAGCACCTATTACTGTCCAAACTGTCTCTTTGAAGTTCCCAGTGCGAGCGTTCGTGCCGAAAAGAATAGGTATACTCACCAATACGTGTCTTTGCCTTTTGATTTACACATCGGTGTTAAATAGATGTGCACGGAATTGTTTCATTTGTCCAAATTGTCGAAATACCTTGACCGTCGTTGCTTCCGATCCGCCAGATATGGGTGATGGTCGCCTTACGGTCCCAGTCAGCACAGTGGGGGAGCCACCATTTTATCTGTACTGTAATCATTGTAGATGGGACTCTGCCGAGGTTGGAATTGTATTCGAAAAGCCCACTGGCCTCGCAGGTACGTTCACCTATCCCCAACAGAATCGGAAAAAAAAAACGTTGTTAACCCCACGCCCTACCCCTCTCATAGCACAGCTGCAGAGACAAGAAGATTCCGCACCCGATTTCCTGGAATTTGACCGCCTGAAAGAGCACTTTGAACCCTTCATTCGTGCATCCTCGTTGCCTTCCTCATTAACCACCAGCACGGCACACCCTGGCTCTGCTATCCACCCTAGCAGTGCTGCGCGCTCACATCACCTTTATTCTTCCTCCATAACAGCTGCTGCATCCGCCGCATTGGCTCGCGATATCCCTGGTGTGGGCAAGTACACAGGTTCCCTTGCGCGGAGTACATCTGGCCGACCCGGGCGTGACCGTTCGGTGAACAAAGATGAAATGACTGAATATAGAAGTCGGTTGGATATCTCCACTGCGAGTGCATTAGGGAGTGGAGGTGGGGATGCTGATATCGAGCTCATGAAGCGGGTTGAGAAGGTTGGCGATATCGCGAGCTTGGAGCAGAGGTGGGGAAATAGTTGGGCGACGTCTTTGAGAACTCGGTATGGCTCTTGCTGTTTCTTATGAGGTTGAGCTGACGAACTCTTAGGGACCTCAAGCCACTCCGTATACCTCTCCATTCAAAACGGTCAAAACGGTGCCCCGTATGCACACATATCCTGATTAAACCGGAGCAAAAAGCACAATCAGTGCGGTACAAAATCAAGCTTGTCGCAGCCAACTATCTACCAGCTATCACCGTTGCTCTTCCTCACACATTTCCCACACCCGATACCGTTAAGCGTGCGCTAGCTAAGACCTCATCCGCTTCTGCTGCCAACGACCGAACCAGCGCAATACTCCATCCAGGAGAGACCTACTCCTTCCATCTAGCTCTCACCAATCCTTTGTACGATCCCATACAGGTTCGGTTAGCTACACCACGTGTGCATGCTACAAGCACCAGCGCGACACAAGAGAAAACACGTCGACCACCATTTGGTGTTTCTCTACCTACATCAACTTTCACTGTGGCTGCTTTTGCAGAGGCGTGGGAGTATGACGAAGACGAGGAGATGTACTGGACAGACGAAGAAGACCATGGTGGGATGGGGTCAACAAGAGGAAATAGAGACAGGGACGGAAAATCAAAAGCGAAGGCCAAATCAGTGGGCGTCTTGGAGAAGAGAGCAAACACGACCATTGTTGGTGGCGAGGTAATCATCGGGAAGGAAGCGCGCGGAAGACTGAAGGTAAGCCGATCGTGAATCTTGGGGACTCTCCCCCTAACGACTTTCTTCTCCCTTTAGTTCATAATGCTCGTTCAGTATACATACCGGTCCGATGATCCTGCCCCATCTGAGAGTAATGAAGGAGGTGATTCCGAGGCGAAGGCAAGCACGAACAAGCCTCCAGAAACAAAGACATTCGAGTTTTACACTGTAGTGGATTTGGGCGACATTGTGCCTAGGGAAGAGCATAAACCAGATGGGGATGGATAGTATAGTACAAGGTTGGGTTAGGGTTTAACACTGCAACTGTCGTCAAGGCACTCGCTCCAGTTCATCCTGCGCCCCAATTACCAATCATCGAGCTGTGCTCGGGTCCAACCCTTTTATTTATTCTCTCTTCATAAAGTCCACTACTTGCCTGGCGCAGGTCTCGTTCAATCCTATTTAAGAAAAACATGATGGCAGGCTCGCCGACCGGTGCGGTACAGCCGCCAGCACTGGCGTACATAGTGGACCAAACCCGAGAATTCCAAGAGGCTGGACCTCTTCCAATGAAGCGAGGGGAGATTGGATACATTGACAACATGCATGGGCACATGGAACTTCAACCGCCACCTGTCGCTGTCACTCTGCCATTGCGACATCCGGCAGACCGGGATGTCGATTTGGAGGCTCAAATCCTATCCGCAAACTCTGTTGTGCCTATTACGCCCGCCACCGGGGGACGGAATCGAAGTTCAACCGTTTCCGCTACGTCGACATCAGACGCTACTACCAAGCCAGACGAACACGTTTATAAAGTCGCAGGTCTACGACTATCTACACTGCTTCTATGCATACTGCAATTCTCCCTCATTGGCGGCACTATTGCGGCCTGGGTTACTTCTATCAGAGTGCTGAACCCAGGCACATCATCCACGTTGGGGTTCGGAGGACTCACTCTATCCATCTCACTCCATATCATCTTTTCCATCGCCCTCCTTGTCCAAGCCGTTTTCTTCGAACGAACCGTTTTTAAGCTCCGCGTCGAACGATATTCGCATCTACACTCAGGAGAGCTCGATCCGTCCGGAATCCGTAGTGGAATTCCAACTTCCGCCATTCCGTTTGCTCCCTGGAATAGGCCACCTTTGCCTACCTACGCGGCCGCCTTAGCCCAAAGTGGTGTAGGCACAGGGGATGTAGAGGATCACTTGATAGCTGCGCCACCACCCCCTGCTTATGGCAATACACGCGGTAGCAGGCTAATTTTGGCAGGGCACATGAGAGAGAGCATTTTAGCCCAGCGGCCTGCATCCGGTCTGAGTTACGTAAACGAGGTGCCTGAGGGAGAACCTGGGCCAGAGAACATGAAGCAGTTGGTCAACGGGCTACGTGACGGACTGATGGAAGAGGATGAAGTCGAACGGGATGATACCGAGAGAGATAGGGAACGCGAGCGAGCATTGGCGGCGTTGGAAAGTGCAAGTATTTTGGATGACGAACCTGATCATACCCATGATCCCCAAATTTGAGTTGGCGGTGGTGAGTTTTATTCCGTTTATTCCGGACAGGCCCTGGCCCTTGACAGATTAGCACTCAGGAGATGATCTCGGACTTGATTTCATTGAAGTTTTGCTCCATGTAGTACGAATTCTGATTGTAGCTTGAAAATTTCTTGTACGATTGTGCACACGTTGGTTATGATCCTACCCGTGGCATTCGGGATGTTACCAAGCAATTGAATTGTCCCGCCGGGTTGAGTCATCGGCTGTTGGGCAGCCCCATATTCCCAGGCTTGCGATTTGCTACCAACCACCAAGGTTAAGGCAATGTCCGTTGGTTTGGAACATATCATTCGGTCAGCCATTACCATTGAATTCTGGACTGGTCTGACTCACAAAGTTCCATAAATAAATAACCTCACGTTGAATGCGGAACGATATGTTTTAAACTTTCTAGTACAACCTCTCTGCGACAAACGCTTACCAAGTGAGAATACTGGCAGGCATGCCCGACGCCATACTACCTGGTTCTACCACTGTTGATGCGCCACCGATATACTCTTCCGAACCTTCTTGTGGCGAACAGCGGTTAGAACTCACACCTAGCCACGCGAGTGGAGATGCACTACTGACAGACACTGTCGTCAAGAAATTCGGCAAAGTCACATTGGTCTTGCACGACCAACAACGCGGGGTGGAGATTCCGTCGTACGGGCGCCGAAACGTCATCAATGGCGTCTTCTGCTTTGACGACCCCGCTAATATCGCTCGTGTCACCATTGCGGTATGTAGCGTTGCAGTATTGAATGCTGAATGTTGTAAACTTTTTGACCATAGATCCGTGGTAATCTGGAGAATTCTGCCACTGAATTTGGCGCCAAATCGGTGTCCCTCATCAATGTTAGACACACACTTTGGAGAGTCGATGATGCAAGCAATTTGAGGTGCCCTGATCAGCTTCCATTCTCATGCATCATACCAGCCACCTATATTGAGAACCGCGAGATAAGGCCGTTACCACCTTCTTTTTATATCTTCTTTCATGGCCTGTACGTTAAGACGTATTACCACCTATCCATCGAGATAGCACGCATCCGCCGCTCCAGGTTCGATCTCAGTTCCTCCATCAAAAAGTTCGTGTCCCCTTGACCTTTCGCAAGCTGGCTGACGAAAAACGATAATAGCTACTCCACGCCATTTTATTACTTCCCCCGGGCACGGCCAAATAGACCGATCGACCATACCTTTTGCTTCCTTTCCTCCGTCAAAATCTTACCAGAAGAATGGCACCAGTCCTCGTCAACGTTGCAAACATTACCAAACCAACCATCTCGCGAGCCATTGCATTGCAATGTGAGTCACGGTGGATCCTACTGGCGATTTTGTAAACTTCTATTTCCTTTAGTTCTTTGTTCCAAGCGTGCGAGTCTTCGGCTTCAAAGATTTGATTCCGTTTCATATCCAGCTTACTGGCCCTGCTTCCTCGCTACGAGAGTTAATCCCACCTGATGTAATTCAACGCATATGGTCACTTGACTCTTCGCTCTCAGCATGTTCCGACCGTCCGAAAAGTTCTGGAAAAAAGGTGCCCGAGCACAGAGACTGTATCCAAGTACAGTTGATGCGGCAAGTCATAGTCAGTGACAACGGCCTCAAGTCGTGGCGGAATACAGTCATTGGAAAGGGTGTCGTCCACCCCCTACCCCCGTCGCTTGCTCTTGACCAGTTACCCAACTCGAAGGAAGAGTGCTTAGATTGGGAAGGTTCTGTCAAGTGCAATGAAGGTGTTCAAGTTGGAAATTTCACAACACATTCGGTCCAGCTTCAGGTACATATATCCCGTCGGATATCATGTTGACGTGCTCTGAGTTGCAGTGTAGCATTTCATTTCACTGACACTAACATCACCAGACACGCGTAGGTCGCCGTTCCAAGAGTTTAATATCCACGTGCCGGTGAAGATCGTGTCAGACTCGTATTCAGAGTTTGGATAATCTGGTCTGGCAGAGACACGCTTTCGTTCAAGTCGGTGGTATGGTCCTCCAAAAACCTATGAATCCCCTATGCCTTATACCCCAGAACCATGATTGTAATTTATAGCACGTGACAAGGTCAATTCGCCCGCTACTATATATAGACAAGTCGCAGTGGAACCCCCGGTTAGTGGGGGCGATAACGGTGTTCAATCAAAAGAAAGGCAAATACACAAACAAAGCTTGCATAGCTTTATGAGTAACCACCATCACCGCTCCCGAAACTATCGAATTTCTACCGGGGGGCACGCTGAGTTACTAAGCAATCAACGATGCCGAAAGGCAATCGACTCACCGGTTCTCTAACAGGCATACCGCGCTCATGCACAGGCTTGAACCAATTATCTGAGTCACCTCCAAACCTCCTACCCCATAAGTACAATTTCTTGGATTGGTTAAATCCAGTGGTGCAATATGTCTTGTCCTTCATCTCTTCGCGACAAAACAATCACTCAACCCCCTCATGTCCTACACTATCCTGCCTATCCTACTTGATCCCCCCACCTTGACTATCGAGGCCCCACCGGCTTACTCTATCGAACCTTCCTGCGGCGAGCAGCGATTAGATCTCACACCTAGACGGGATAGTGGGAGGGCACTGCTGACAAGTACCATTATCAGGAGGTTTGGCAAGGTTACATTAATTCTGCATGACCAAGAAGATGGGGTGCAGGCTCCTACGTATGGACGCAACTCGGTCATCGATGGCGCCCTCTGCTTTGATGATCCTGTCAACATTTCTCACGTCAACATCAAGGTAAGAAGCGCTCCGGGGCGCTCTATAAGGCATCAGAGAAGCCCCTTTGACAAAATTCGATCATAGGTACAGGGTGAGCTAAAAGTCACCTTGAGCGAAGTCGGCGCAAGGCAGCAGCGTCTTCTTGATGATGACTATACACTTTGGAGAAGCGACAACAACGCTAGTTGTCCTGAACAGCTATCTTTCTCTTATATTCTACCGTCTACCTATATTGATAAAGACGAGAGAAAGCCGTTGCCACCGTCTTTCTTCGCCCCCGAGGTTGACGCCAAGATACACTACTATCTGTCTGTTGAGATAACACGCGCTCGCCACTCTAGGTTCGATCTGACTTCTCGCGTCAAAAAGTTCGTGTCCTCACTTTCACTGAGAGCTTATTAACGAAATGCGTCAATAGGTACTCAGTACCATTCAATTACTTCCCTCGGACGCGGCCAAGCAGGCCGATCGTCCAAACCTCCTGCTTCCTTTCCTCCGTTAAAACGTTGCCAGAAGAATGGCGTCAATCCGCTTCAGTGATGAAGACATTTCCAAGCCAAGAATCTCGCAAACCTTTGCATTGCCAGGTAAGCTATGTACCATCATGCGGACGAAATGAGACTCAATTTCCCTAGTTCTTTATTCCAAGCGTGCAAGTCTTTGGCCTCAAGGATACTATTCCGTTTCACATCCAGCTAACTGGTCATCTGTCCTCATTGCAAGAGCTGTTCCCACCTGATGTATTCCAACACGTGCCATCATCCGGCTCCTCTCTCTCAGCGTGTTCCAGCCGTACAGAAATTTCTATGAAAAAGGTATCAGATCACAAGGACTGTGTTCAAGTACGACTACTGCGACAAGTAGTGGTCAGTAACAATGGCTCCAAGTCATGGTGGCAAAATTCAACTATCGGAAAGGGCGTTGTCTATCCCCTACCGCCATCGCTTATTCGTGACTCCAATATGGAGGAGCAGGAATGCTTGGATTGGGAGGGTTACGTCAAGTGTAATGAAAACGTCACAACTGGAAATTTTTGCGCGAGCTTCATCCAAGTTCAGGTTTGACTGCAACTCGCAATTGTTGTGTTCATGTTCTGAATCCAGCCTAGCATGTTATCTCTTTGACACTAACACCACCTGACATGCGCCGATCGCCGTTCCAGGATCTCAATATCCATGTACCCGTGAAGATCGTCTCAGACTCCTATTCAGATTTTGGTTAGCCTAGTCCGTAACGGTAGTGTGGTGGTCCAAAAAAAACCCAAGAGATTCTCCGTGCATTGACACCATGATGCTCGTTGCTGAAGTATGAAACACGCCGAGCCCAGTCACAACGCCGACCCTGTTCGACGTTTCGACGCATGGGCCAACTTATAATTTTTAGCCTCGCTGTTACTTGACTATAGATTCGTGTAATATGTCGCTAGTTAACCTGCCCTTTTAGTACCTTTCCTTATATCTCAACCACTTGTGTCGTTATGCGCCTGATGTAATAAGTTACGAGTGTTGGAATCTGCTGAAAGATTTCCCTAGTGTCCGACTTCGGAATCTCGAGATCCTAGTCTCGTTGCGAGAGTTCTTCCCACCTGATATGCCGGAACGACTGTGTTCAGGTACATTATTACGAGAGGTCGTGGTCACTAACCATGGTATCAAGATCCAGAGTTCCACCATCGGGCACTGACGTGTTGTCTATCCCAGGCCAGGGAATGGGGACAAAAATAGAAATTAATTGTCATGCAGGTAACCATGTTCAAGACACCTTGTACTAAGTTGTAGTGTAGTGTGAGTGTCAGCGCAGGAACCATCGCCAAAGCACAGGCGGACGCCGCGACGTGGTCTGGTAGAGCTAGCTGGGCGATTTGCTGCTGTTTCTGTGTGAAGTCTTCCGAGTGGGGTGGAGTGGAGTGGGCATCAACGTAAACAAAGGATGGAAGCAATTTGTTTTGTGTCAGCCACATCCCATCACCTGTAGCGCCGCCTACTTAGCGTCGCTTCTCTTCTCACTCCCATCTGCCCTCTCTCTCTCTCTCTCTCTCTCTCTCTCTCTCCACCTCCTCTCCTTTTTTTACCCTGCATTCCTTCTAACCCATGCACTCGCTTGTCCCCTTTCATCTCTTCCTCACTATTCTTGACTTTGCGGCTCTCAGCTGCTATGCAATTCGGGTCCCTTTAGACATCAACGTTCGCAATGCATCTCCGGGATCTTTGGCTCTCGGGCGCAGGGCGCCTGTCCCGGTTGGCAATACTGGTAATGCCCAGTACTCGGCAAACATGACGATAGGTGGGGTTCAAGTTCGGGTGCTGCTGGATACTGGAAGGTAAGTTGACCTGAATGCTTTTTTTTTCTTCTTCTTTTCGAATCTGCCTTGTCCCGTATCTCACACTTTGTTCTCTCCAAAGCTCTGATCTATGGGTCAATTTTCCAAATCAAACTCCCAATACTGTGGACTCTGGGAAATCTCTGACTTTGGAGTACGCAATCGGAAAAGCCTCTGGTATATCCATTTCTGCCCTCCATGTGCTACCAGCTGAGTAATGCCATCGTATATAGGTAATGCACATTCGACGCAGGTCCAGTTTGGTAACTTTTCGCTGGATAATCAGGCTTTCTGTGCGTGGATGTTAACCATACCCAGCATCCGAGTTTCTGATATATCCTCTTGCAGTGCTTGTTACCGATACGAGCACATTCACTACGGATATTCACTCACAAGGCTATGACGGTCTATTTGGACTTGGTAACAACGATGGCAGCGTCATTCACAAGAAGCTGGGCAGTTCCTACGATACATTCCTCAACCGCATCTTCTCCCTGGACAAGCAAACTAACAATTATATCACACTCTTATTGGATAGGAAGTTTGACCCTGCTGCCACATATCAAGGCCAACTCACGATTTCCGAACTCGTCCCTGGCTATGAGAGTATCTCCAATATGACCAAGCTAGATGTAGATAAAGTCAATCGTCTTTTAAAAGGAGGTGCGCAAATGGTTTTTTTTCGAGTCAAGTGTCAATTGCTGTGTAGTAACATTTTCTGTGTAAAAAAAATTTACAGATCAACATTGGCAGGCACTGACTGACAAGGACAATGCTATCATCGGACCGGATGGACAGCCATTACGAATCAAGTCCGTCGTTCCTAGCGCGCCCAGTGGCCAACTTGTTGCTGTATTCGACTCTGGCTTCACATTCAGGTAGGGTCTATCACCATTTCGGGTTTTCTCCTGAGCTTTATCACCACCGCCGCAGTCAAGTCCCTCGAGATCTAGCCGACGCTATCTATGGTCGTGTTCAGGGGGCAGAATATGACACTAACTACCAATACTGGACAGTACCCTGTGGCCAGTACTTGAATATATCATTCAACTTTGGTGGCGCCAATTACCCAGTACATCCTCTGGATACCGTTGACAACAACTTCCATATCACTAATCCAAGCGGAAACCCCGCATGTATCGGTGCTGTAAGGAGATTCCGTTTTATCAACCAACTGTTGAAGACTTGACGCCGTTATAGTTCCAACCAATCACAACAGCCTTCAGCATGCTAGGTCACTATGATATGATCCTCGGCATGAACTTTCGTACGTTCCTAAGCCATCGTTGGGACTGCATATGAGCTCACCTTATCTTAGTTCGTAACGCATACACCCTCCTCGATTATGGTGACTGGACACAGTCCTCGTCTAATTCTCGTGGCAAGCCGTACATCCAGCTCTTGTCCTTGACGAATGTACAGAAGGCCAAACAGGATTTCGTTCAAGTCCGTCTCAGTGGGCAAGATACGACCAGCGACTCCCGCTGGGCTCTCTTACCCGCTTCCCAGATGCAACATTCACCCGTATCCGAAGCAGAGAAGAAGCGGAAGTATCAAGAGTACATCTTAAGTCGCTGGCCGTACATTTTTATCGGCTGTGTCATTTTCGTTACGCTCCTACTTGGATTCTGTATCTGGAAGTGTTGCTGCAGACGCGGCCAAGACGGGCGCAGACATTGTATTTGCTGTGGCGGGCGAGGCAGAAAAGACAGACCAGGCCAGATTGAAAAGGGAGGAGCAAACAGTCGCGTCGACTTGCCCAATGGGATGCCTAGCTCTCCCCATGGCAGAACGAAGGGCGAAGACATACCATCAGTGTACATCCCTCTTGAAGATCAGCCAGGATATGGGCATCCCGATGCAAAGTCGGCTCTGGCGGCGTATGACGACTATGCGCGTTCCTACAGTAACCAAAGTATGCCATCACCGCCGCCCGCAGCTTATGGTTCCGGGTACGACGAAGACCGACATCACTCGAATGCGTCGCCATACTACAGCCAAACCCAGGCTGCGCACCAATATGGGCACTATGATGATAGTCAGGCTACATACTCCTCTCAATCGCACCTGGTTCCTGGTGGCTTCTATCCGCCTGGCCTAGCGCCAGCCCAGTCCCATGGTGCACATTACGTGGACCCTGCTTACGGGCACCCACCAAACGGCGCATATGCGAGCTAGAACCTCTAGCTATTACTGTAACAAGCTATTTTCTTGCGCTGTAAATGCTGGCATACTTTAATTTGAGTTGGTCGTTGCTGTGCGACACCTTTTGATCTTGTATATACATACATAATTCGAAAATTTTAGTTCGTGCGACCAAGAGATATATATATATTCATTATGATATGAACTCAAATTACTGGTATCAACATCCACATGCTCCGGGGACTGCAGGAGCCACGATAGACAGGATCCAGCGCCCCAATCCCAACAATTCAGGAAGTGATCCACTCCAGATAGCAATAGCGAGATATACTTCATCACATGTCAATTCCATGGAGGATACTTCTGTTGGAAGGAGGAACTTACCGGTAGTCAAGGCAGCCAGGATATGTGACATTCTCCCCGAGTTTGGTGGGGATGGGGATGATGGCTTCTCTGACATAGCTGAAGACTTTGAAGTAATGGAGGACGATGTGGGATGAGAGATGCTGTCCAAAGTTGTATCTGTTTCTGGGATAGTAGCTGGAAGACTCAAAGATCCAAGCAAGCCTCCATTAAACCGGAAAGCTTTCTTAGTTTCCGCTACCAACGCCTCTGCAAATTGTTCATATTAGTTTGCAACAAATTGGAGCGTGGGGGGAAATGAATTTCTCACGTTTACCCTTCTCTCCTAGAATCTCTCCTGCTGTGTTCACGCCATCCCTGAACCATTGTTTAATTCGCCTCATCTCTCCTTGATTAGCAAGTTCACTGGAATAGAGAGACTTGAAGGCGTAGAATGAGACCCCAGGACCAGCCGAGTCGTGCGAGTCAACTTCGAGCTGGTAGGCTTTGGCAAGGATATACCGGATGGACTGCCCCCCGCTGAGGTCGCCAAGGTACCGGACGTACGCATGTGAGAGCAGCTGTGCGGGTGTGGTGGTGGTGGTGGTAGCATCCTCAGTTGAGGCACTTGCGAGCTCCTTCACACGATCGGTGTATGCACGTAATGCTGGTGGCATGTCTGTCACCAACTTGACGTGGATAGGGTGGGACTTCCATTCCTCTTCGGAAACTTGCAGTAGGTGTGAGATGTCAGAAGATAAGGCAGGTGCGCGCGCAAGAAGGGAAGGGTTGTAAGTCGGTTCTAGAGCAGGATTCGAAGCGTGTTGGTTCAAAGCATCCTCGAGGGCACTGGGGAGGGGGGAACGGGGAACGGTGTCGACAACTTGGAAGTGGGGAGACTAATTTATGTGGGACTAACCTGTATATGTACCAGAGCATCATCAACAACCGGACGTACTCTTCCTTGGGCAGTTCACCCTTGCCTAAGAGCCTGGCTGCGTCACTAGTGGCCAAGACATCGTGTTCCTCTTTCATGTTATCACGAAAGAGAGTAGCGAGAGGTTGTGAATAGTCGAGTTCGGATAGCTGCGCCATGGTGGAAGGTACAGTGACTGGTATGGAGTTTGATATTCTCTGTCAACTGAGTAATTAGACAACATGACCCGGTTCCGGACCTTGTCACAGCTTTGAAATAGGTGGCATAAAGCTGCCAAATTTTCCAGGCCCCCTGTCAAGTGTGAGATTTTACTTACCTACTAGTATAAAACACTCGGGGATGACAAGGTGGGAGACAGTATTTAGTGGGAAAGTTCTCCCGAAGCTCAACCGTCCCACACTATCATTGCTTCTTCTACTTATAGACGGGCAGGCTGACTGACCCTTATAGCTACCCTGGCAGGAGGATACATATAGCCAAGGTTCTGATGACCAATCACATGAAACTTGGGGCTGAATGTTGATGGCCGCCATACATGTAATAGGGCCGGTGAGAGAAGGATTGGCTCAACAGGAAGGACACGCGGAGATGGGATTGTCCCTTTTGCATGTGAATATGAATGGGCGGTGCACGGTTGAAGCCTAAAGAAATTTAATTCTGAAAGTATAAATATCTCCGTATACAAGTGCAAGGGTATCATATATCCGTATGAAACAGAGCCTTAAATGCGGCGCGTACTTGTATGATAAAGTCGAAAATGTCCTTCGTCTCGTTGAGAGTCTCAACCAAGATAGGCATGGAAGGGAGATTATGGGATGAAGTCATAACTGACAAGCACAGGATTAACCAGGGTTACACGGCAGCGTGCTACATGGAGATGACATACTTTTATATAGCGTGGAAGAGACATCAACAACAAGACTACATTCCTGATCTGGGTCTGTTGGGTTCAAGTGGTGGAAGCGTATCAGGATCTGGTCTTTTTCTATCCCTTCGATGGAACAAGCTAAATAGGTTTCACATGCCAAGACATCAGGCATCGTGCGCGCGGCGTACGTTGTCAGTGTCGCACGTTCCGCGTCTTTTTCTAGCATCCTCGTTCATGAGAAAACGCGAACAGGTATAGCGGATAAACAGACCTCTTTGCAGACTTGCCACGCTGGCACGGTATTGTTCAGTCTCAGCATTGATCTCTGATATCCTATCTTTCAAAGACGACAATTGACGTTTCAATCCAGCGATGGCGAGTTCCATTTCTTTCCGTTCCTCCTTTTCTCTTTCCAACTCTACAAACCACGCGACCCTCAATCCCAGCACCTCAAAGGCAAAAGAAAAAAGATAATTTCACCTGCAACCAGCTCAAGCTCCCTCAACTTGCACTGATTCGTCTCTGCCTCAACGGCATGAGATTTCTCTTGAATTTTTTTCCTTTCCGCATTCTGCTGTGCGCGGCGTTCTGAGATGGTCGCAATGGCGCGTGTTTTGTAGTTAGAGATGGCCTTGAGGAAGCTGCGAGTGGATGTTTCGTATGCTTCGAGCCGTAGATCGATGTGTGGGTTTTGTTGAGCGAGGAGGGCATGGAGATCGATCTGTGGGACGCGCAGACCGTGGGAGGGGGCTGCCTTTGGCATTTATGAAGCGTGATGCTGGGCGATGGCTCTACTCGTTGTTGGAGTGACAGATGGGATGGTTGTGCTCACGTAACGCGGACGTTATAGCCTGAAATAGCAGGTCATTCTGCACTCCCACTCCACTTACCCTCCCTCCGCTATGTTCCCCAACTTGTTAAGGACCTGCCTCATATTCACCCTCACATCCAGGATCAGGTCGTACCCAGCCGAAGCAATCTACAGATCCCCCTTTTCCACCAAATCGGAGCGGAGTTGGCTGTGGGGCTGGGCATGGGGTGCTGAGAGCACCGTCTCCGTCGTCGACCACACCCCCGTCGTCTCGTTTCCCTCGAGGCCAGGTACATACCCACCTCTTTTTTTGCCCTCTCTCTTATGTCTTCCACTTGACACGTCTGCCTAAAAAGCTGCATTCGGAGCGGAGATCAGCGAGCCGATTCTAGGCTACGTTATCCCCGTATCGTCGTTCACCGCCCCCTGCTCTGCGAACAACGAGACGGATGGCATATCGTCTGCGCAGAATAATGGTTGTCCGCCGCTGTGTTTGACTGCCCCCGGGTATCCGACTGAAACTTGGATTGCGCTCGTGCAGAGGGGCCAGTGCGAGTTTGTGAAAAAGGTAAGGGAGGCCCAACGGATGGGGGCAAAAGCGGTTGTGGTGGGTGGAGAGGATCCGGCGATATCAGGGTATCCTGATACGCTGGTCAATATGTTCAGCCCAGGCATGTCTATTTCACTCGTTGTCGATGATTTTTAATCTCGGTTTAGAGGACTCCTCGGATGTAAAGATTGCGGCTACGTACATCAAGTTCTCGGATTACATGCAACTATGGCAACTTATTGAAGCCTCGAATACGACTCACTCTGGTATGCGGACGCTGTCCTTGCTTATTACCGCTGAATATTCGGCGTGGGAATGGTATTCGTGCGTTTATTATCATGTTTGAACATAGCATTGACCTTCACTGCTTCATATCAAGGCCCATCATCACCTTCATCGTCATCTTGCTTCTACCCTCTGCCCTAACATTTCTTACGTTACTTATCCACCGCATACGGGCCGCAAGAGCCGCACAAAGGGACCGCGCGCCAGAAACGATTGTTCACAACCTTCCTTGGTGTGTATGGACTGGTACAGGATGGGAAAAACACGAAGGCCCAGCAAGTGCTACTTCTCCAGTGAAGGATCCCGCCGGTGAAGACGCAGATTCCCGTCCCGGAGAAGCGACTGACGGCCAACTCGATAACGTGGATTGTAACCCGTCATCCTCGCACAATTCACAGCCTTCCCCAGTGCAGCCTTGGTTCGCAAACCAAGTCGAGTGCGCCATATGTCTGTCGGAGTTTGTCAAGGGAGATCGACTGCGGATTCTGCCTTGCCATCATATCTTTCATATGGATGAAGTTGATTCCTGGCTTATACAACGCAAGAAACTGGTATGTCAAACACTGACGCCCCTTTTATGATGGCTTATTTTTTGGACAAGTGCCCTATATGCAAAGCAGATGTGACAAAACCTGTGCCCGATCAACCTGAGCGTACTCAAGATGCCATCCAATCGGTTTCGCCGGGCGCTAATGCGGCTGGTGCACCGAATGAAAGAACACCCTTACTTAGGCAAGATCGCCAAGTGCAGCCATGATCAAACGCGACCATTTCTCTGGCATCAATTTTTTTTTTACCTCTTTCATGACCACGGTATTCATAACTAGTTACGATTTTTTTCCTAATTTATATATACCAAGTGACGAGAACGTAAAAAATTAGCTGCCATATGTGTGTACGTAGTGTGTGTATGATAATCATGTGCATTTATTTTTTTTGAAATTCTCGCAGTCATGCCACTAAGACGTCATTGTCTCAGATATCCCCCACGTGATGCCTCACTTGGTTATTTATAGTACGCAGTCGACATGATTGGCAGGGTTGACCTGGACCAAGCTGCTTCTCCAACCAACAGAAATTTCACCCTGCACACGCGCCAAGGCTTGTCTGCATTCTTACATATCACCATCATCCATCGGCACAAGCCAATTTCCAATTCTCAACACCCTACGTAATCTCAATTTCGTTTTTCTATTTGAACAATAAAGATGGGTCCAGATTAGGGTTCCAGTAACTCCGTACGTTTCCGTCCCCTTTTGAACCCATTGAATCATTCTCTCTCTCTTTTTTTAAAAACTATAGCGTGTCGACTTTCTATTTCGGGGCTGTGGCCGAAATCTAACCCAGACAATTGTGATGATAGATGCCACAATAAGCCCATATTGTGTGGCTGATTCTATAGCGTGCGACACCGCTGTACCATGGCGGTCCATATGTGAGTCTTGGATAGAGTTTGACTGATCAGTAGCCGAGTAGTTCAACAATAGACACCGGTAAAAACCGTCACGGGCTGGCCTTGCTGCAGGCTGCCGCTACGCGCATACACACGCATTCCGGGCGGACCTGACTTGCCCAACTAGTGACTTTCCCGGATCTGGAGAGCATATATATGATAATAATACCCGAGTGTATGCATTGATCACGGCCCACAACGTCTTAAATCATTACCCGTTTATCCGTTGGTGTGCGTGTGTATAACGGCCACGAGTATACTCACTGCGTTTGCTTTTGGGGTTCGTTTCCGTCCGCCCTTCCGTCCGACCGTGCTTATTGTTCTTTTTTTTTTTTGGGTTAATTTTTTTTTTTAATGGTCCATATGTGCGCTCATCCCTCTTATCTCACACTCTTACTCAACGGTTGGTCTTTAGATTTTAGGCACCATCGTGCCAAAGCTCTCGACATCGACAATACGAAGCCAACTTGATCCCCATCAGCGCCTAATACTCCTCAAATTCATTTTGAAATCGTGTTATATCCGGCCTGTCTAGAACTCCGTCCTTTTGATCAATTCGGCCCCCCCCTTCCTTTGAACTGGTAGACTCGGAACGAAAATATTTCACTTTTGGGGCCAAAGAAAGCGACCGAATTGGTCGGTCTTGAGTTTTTAGGGGTAGGTTCCTGGACCGTCTCCCCGTTTCTTCTACCTGCCACACTCGCTCACACGCTTCCTGGGCACTGATATATTGCCCAGTTGCTGATCGGAAGATCAGCCCTGCGCGCATATTTCGCTCATCTTCGCATTTGATAGTCTGTCCTCCCTTATATATGGGGAGAAAAATGCCAGCCACCCAGCAAAGTAGAAAGAGACACAGTGAGTACTCGAGTCTAACCAGTCAGTCTAATTGCGCTTCATACCACTATCCGCGTAGCAAAACCGTGCAAGTTCTATCAGACCATGTCGTGTCCACTCTCAGCCGACGTCTGCAATTTTGCGCACATACTCGTGGAGCCAACTCCTGTGTTTAACAACGCTTGTAGGTATTACCAGGCCGGATTTTGCGTGAATGGACTGTGCTGCAAGTTTGTGCACTCCATAGAAGGTGGGTTATTCGGCCCCCGATAATATGGAATTCTCAGATAATGATATGGCCCTCTGCGCAGTGTCCCCCGCCCTCTCCGGTACCATGGATCATGTAAGGGCGCCAAATCAGGGCGGACAGCGTATGCGGTCCTGGAGCGCCGGGCCTCACTTTCCTGCACACCCTGCAACGCGACATTCCGTAGTCGTTCCCAAGCACACAACATCGGTGGCGATCGCCAACACAATGACCACGCAGCGTTCTTATCTTCCTTCCAATCAGCCAGCTCTGGCTCCTTCCTTTGTGAATGAGAGCCCCTACTCTAGCACCCCCATTCGTTCAACTCTATATCCCACTTTGACTGACGATGCGGTAGCATACACCGAAGACCCGCAGATGAGCGAACATGCTCACTCGCACCAGTCAAGGGTCTATATCGCTGACGCGACATCCCCTGTACATGTTCCGCCCTATCCAAGTCCGCCCCACCCACGCTTATCGTATAGTGCTGTCAGTCTACAATATCCGCTGTCAACCCCTTCCTATGTCCTTGATCCAAAGTATGCCCAAATTCTGCCACCACCAAAGAAACGCAAGTCCAGGACAGCCTCGAAAAAGAAGCTCGAGAGGTACAAAAGTAAGATAGTGCCTGCGGTTTGTTGACTTATGCTGATCAATGCCTAGCAAAACCCTGCAGATTTTTCACGTTTGATGGGAATTGCCCGAACGGCGATAAATGCACTTTGTAGGCCTTTTAGTATTAGCAGCGGACTCTGGACTTGACCAATGCACTCTTGTAGCATCCACGACGAAGATCCTCTTCTAATTAGGAGGGATTTTCTCAGACAAAGGATGGAACCTGCTGACGAGCGTGACTCTGACTATTCTGAAGATTCAAACGATTCTGCAAAGTCATCCTCCGTGACAACGGATCTGACCAACGACCAGGACGCCTGTCAAATCGATAGCATCAGAGTTGGCATCATGAAAATCGGTAAAATTGCAGCTCCGTTCGTACAGGCTTAATCTATTCTGATCTGTCTTTCTAATCTGCTCTTATGTGTCATTTGTTCAGAGGACGAAGTAGAGACTTCCCTCTATTGGATGGAATACGGAGCAACAGAACAAGGGGACGTGCTAGGGCACAGTCAATTCCGTCAAGGCGGTCGGCCTCCAGTATGGAGAGTGTGAGAAACATCTCTCATAGTCTATCACGTTGTTCATTGAGCCACTATCACAGCTTTTTCTTGCCGAGTCTCCGGCCATCTTATAATGCCTTCATTGGCATCGGCTTTTATGTTGATTTACCACGTTGCATTCTCGCTTGGCGTATAACTCATGGATTCTCCTTTTTCGACTTATAGTAGTGTACATTAGATAGACTTGTGATGACGGTTGTCTGTTTTCCGTCGCAAGTTCTGGTAGGCGGCCGCCGGGTATTTGTTCCACAGCCGGCTCGGCAATTATATCGTGTGCGTGAGCGCCTGCGCGCGTCTTGGCCCTTGTGTCCCGTCCCACACCCACCGCCCACGGCTATCAAATCTCAATCATGTCGCTAGTGTTCAAAGTTCTGTCGCGTTCGTGTCCAAAATGATTACACAGCTACATTGAAGTTCTTGTTATGCCAAAATGCCGTTTACGTATTAGAATAAAAATCATTATAAAAGCCGTGATTCATGCAATATTGTCTTAAGCAAAAATATCATGCTGTGCTCCTAAAGTGTGTTTTCAGTGGCACTGAGAACGGTAAACGGTAGATCGGCAACTTTACCATCCTGGAAGCCACACTTCTTATTGTAAGCTGGGGATTTCGGCAAGCCTTGTAGGTCATCGCCAGACACATCGATGTTGTTTCCTTCTGCTTGGTTCCAGTATATCATCTGCTTCGCGCCCGTGACGCAACTACCTTGATCGCCTTCGCACCAAACTGGGGCTCGGGCGGATGCAAGTCTCTTCTTGCTTGTGGTACCAGTGACTTTGCATTTGAACGGTAGCATGTACATGTTTGGTTCTCCGCATCTGCCCAAAAGGAAGGGGAGGGGAGTGGTTAGTTAAAAGTCAGAAAATCGGGTTGGGGGGGTTGAAGGGGAGCGAACGAACCCACTAGGGACCTGTAAGCAGGAGTGGACGGAGGCATGAGATTAAATAGAAGGTTAGTGTTCGTGTCACATACCCAGCCCCACTGCAGCAGCGGCGGCGGCAGTACATTAGTCAGTGCAATAAATAAATAAAACATGTACAAAACGGACTCACAGCGCATATACAACCGTCAGATGGACAAGCAGGGAGATCAGTCGGAACGTCGTAGGTTGCAAGACGTTTCCAAGGAGTACTAGTATGGTTATAACACGTGGGTCTGTTTGCATAGATAAGTGAAAACCTACTTGTAACGAACCGTAAATACAACTAGATTTTCCGGTGTCACGGCTTTGATATCGGACTATTTTTGGACGTAAATTCAAGGAAGCTGAAAATGGGGGGGGGGGGGGG
>KI547019.1:7294-37836 GCA_000497225.1 Amanita jacksonii TRTC168611 | reverse complement strand
GGGGGGGGGGGGGTGATCGAGATACTTACCGTGTAAGAGATAGCGAATGCCGTGCCGGCAGCCATCGACCGATTCTGAGTGTGTACTAGTCTGGTCTGAGAAAGAAATTTCACAGATAGTATCAAAAAAAAAAAAACTAACAGTTTGGTTCAATTATGCAGTCGGGGTTGTTCTGAGAGAGAGATGGATCTTGTTGGTCAGTTTTCGGCCGGTGAAGAATGCGCTCTCACCCAGTCATCCGGGTGGGTTTTCCCATCTGGCCAATCCGATGTATCATCACTGCCGTAAGAAAGCGTAGTCTGGGCACGATTATTGGCCATTTCAACGGTAAACGACTTGCCGGCCGGGCTGAAAGGCCATCGACGACAATTTGGTATCTAATACTCGGAGAAGCACACATGTGTTAACTCACAGTTCCAAAAAGTCTCCCGGTGCTGGTGGGAGTATATCGCACTGTCCAAATGAGTGGTTGTACTAGTAACCAAATCAACTGTAAACGTTACGGACATTATTGACATGATGGACTATGATGATTATCATCAGCCAACGGAACACATTGCAGTACGATAAAAGGATCATCCACTCACACCACCAATCCTTCTTGGATAGTTGATACAAAGGCAACACCGCATCATCCGTGTTCGGATCGTCAGAGCCTGTAGTTCCCTGTGGCACTCGGGATCAGTCGGGGGAGGGGGGAGAGGGAAGCGGAGAACACCAGACGACACTGACATTGAGGCAGTACATGCCTTTATGCCAAGCGGCTACGTGAGCATGAACTGAGCCAACTAGCAGTGCGATAAAATTGATAAGCAGCATTGCAAGATGTCGAAGGATGGGTCTCACTCAACCACCACCCCCCTTCGTCACCAGCTTTTAACAATACAAGTAATCGCTACAGTGCGTCAGGGTGCCTGCTTAGGGTTAGCGGTTCGATGATGGCATTGAAAAGGGTCCAAGTTGTTCCGAGCGCAAAGTTGTGTCACGATGAAGGCTGGAATGAAAGCTTCCATCGGCGGTTGGTTCGTTTCTGTGAACTAACCCATTGGAGGTGTACACCAACTATGTCTCCGTCACTAACCTTTGGTTCTGTCGGGGGATGGCGCTCAAGTGTTAGTTTCTGTACGAACACGGTTCAGGTTCCCGTGTCAGATCGGTCGCGTAAGTTTCCGCTGCTGCTGACCCGTCCGTCTCCAGGAACTTCATTGAGGGTTGCACTGGACGGAACCGAAGGTTGAGGTTATAAATAGCGAGAATACATTTGGATATATTTAGTCGCAGAGCACTTTTGTACACCGAGTCCTCTGACCTATTCATTGTGCGGATGCGAATAAGGCACCAGAATATAAGCAATAAATTATGCACTTATAAACATAGGAATCCAAGCGCCCAATGAATTCTTTACAATGTACTGTTGACCAATGCCCCCCTCAATCCCACTTGGCCAGCCAATGGGTGATCAGGGGAATGGTATCAAGATGATGCTGTAGAGAGAGGAGTCGCATATATATGCCCCCATCGCCTGCGTGAGATGCGAGTATGCAGTAAGGATAGACTATGTGCTGTATGGAAAAATGATTAGAATAGCGTGAAAAGGTAATTGGGTCGACCCACCATGAAAATTGGTCCAGGAACAATTCTACATTTGGCACGGTGAGAGAAACGACTGGGGTCCTATCGACTTCGCATGCGAGGTCTAGATCAAATGAAAGGGATGGGTTAGCACTAACGAAGCCGCAAACAACCTAGACAAGGGGAATGCATCAAAAAAGAAAATCAAACCTTGATTTGTACACCCTGACTTGCGTAAGCAAAGCATCCGGTCAAGAGCTTATAGCTTGGGAATGCGCATGCATATGCTAAAAAGCAGGGTGTCAAAAAAAGGTATATAACGAAATCTGGGTAAACAAGGGTGTAATATAAGTATATCAAACAGGGGGAACAAGAATCTTTGGATTCCATTATGAATGCAAGTGGGAAAAGGGGTCCTAAAGTGTCGGAAGTCCGAAGCGGTGGGAAATCCAAAGGGAAGTGAAAAAAAAAAAAGGTATTTAGAGAGAGAGAAGTTCAAACTGTCCGTATTATGCGGGGCTATGGAAGTTGGTTGTGAACTTAGGTTGTTGAGGTGATTGCAAGGCATGACATGGCTAGAGGAGGATCGACGCATAGAAGGGTGGGTTGGGCACATGGTAGTCGCTTGTGACCAGAGAGGAAGCCGGGTTAGCTGCGTTGCCCACTTGTTGAGTGGACAACACGGATAATAGTCGAAGGAGTAAAAGGATCCCGAAAAAGTCGCATTGAAACATCTTGAATTGAATTGAAAGGAACACCAAGAGTAAAGCACATAATCCCGATTGAAGTGATATAGAAAGGAGGGACGACAGTTGGATGGGTACTATTGATGGATGATGCAAGACAATTGGCGGAAAGCGGTGGGCGGCGCCGAGAATAGCGGGTGAAGTAAACGGCGGTGGCAATTAACGTAAAGGCGACAGGTGGTTGCGGCATTAATGGTGACATGTCACGAGGTGATCGGAGGCCAGTACGTGGGTGGGGAGGGGGAGGGGAGGGGGAGAAAAGGGTAAGAATGTATAAGCTACAGATTCCAACGGGGGAAAAAAGAAGAGGACGTAGCAGCACACAATGTAAAATTTCGTCAAGGCAGAATAACGATACCGATGAATAATAGAGATGACAGGGTCACAAGAAAGACGTCGAGGCATGAGATGGAATGGGTTTTTGTTCATGATGGCGTAGAATGTGTGCGCTGGTAGGGACGCAGACAAGCCACACTCACCAAAATAGTACATATGGAAACAGCCAGATGGAAGCCGAGTGGAGAGGGTTTCTCGGTCAGTCCCGTAGACGCGAGTGATCTTGGACTGTGTCTCCATTGTCGCTGAGCGTCTCCACTCTGACTCCTCTTGATGAGCTGACGCTCCGAATATCTCTTCCTTCTTCGGCCAACTCCCGTGTGATGAGGTCTTCTCTCACTTCCGGCTCCGCGTCCTCTTCTACCCGCTCTGCGAAGTCCGGCCTACGCAGCATCTTCCTGTATGCATCCGCCATGATTGCCGCGTCCGCAGGGCTAAACGGGCCGGCTTCCGTTGCACTGCCTGGCCGTGATATTGTAGACGCACCGTCGTGTATCACGCTGCCAGGGAACGGTTGATGACCGATGGAACTTTGCGGAGCATTCGCCGTCAGAGGTGACTGCTGTTGCACGTCACGCATCATGGGTGATGCCGATCCCATGGAATTCCTGTTATATTCCACTTGTTTCCGGTGTATCCGCCTGAGGATGAGGAATACGAGTACACAAGTAGCCGCGATAGCTAGGAAACCAAGAACGACGATGACAGCTATGGCCCAGTGTGGAAATGAAGACGAACTTCCGTTGTTCTGTAGACTACCTGTACCGCCTGTGTGTGTAGCACTTGCTGCCGATGCGGACGAGAGGGATGATAGGTATGAAGACAATGACGCAGATGAAGCGGACGCGGCTGATGCAGCAGCCGCCAAGGATGATGATGACATGATTGAGGCCAGCACGGAATCAGCATACGTCGTCTCTGCATACAAATCAAGTTAAAAGCAGGAATTTAGTGACAGACGCGATATACTCACGAACTGCAGAAAACACCTGCTGACGTGTTTGGCTACCATCGAGGGCTTGATTGCTTGGGGATATAAGCCAATAGAATGGATACGAAATATTTTTTCCGTTCCAGTTGGAGCCATTAGAGCCCCACCAAGAGTCGTTCACTTGAGCAGGGACGGACCCTGCTTGTCCAAAGGGATTCGTGACGTTCATCATCTGCAATACCTGAAGTCGTGAATCTGCGCGGAAGAGGTATATATTAACCAAGTCGGTATACTGATATCCGGGTAGGCGGGAGTTCCCTAGGATGAGGTATCTTAGAGGATCCATCTAGGTTCAAGGATAGATACGGACGTACAGACAAATGTTGCCCATTCGTGTTGTGCAATAACCGTACCGGCTTCGGGATAGCAAGAAATAACATCATTTCCGGACAAAAGTTGGCACCTCCCCTCAGCTTTCGCTGGCGAGTGGTGGTCCGAATCAGCCCTAGCTCAGTTTTTTTTGAAGAAACATTCTTCTACGCACCAACTTCCGATTGGTCTGCTATGACCTGCCTCGCATTTTTCGAGGTTGCAGCACTAGGCTGGACGTAGGGCATGGAGGGGCTCCTCCGTTTAAGCCTTTTTCTGGGAAAAACGCCCTGATCGGGTTCGGGAGTTGGTGTTTGGAGGGGCCAAGGATTATGCACCGAGCGAGCAGACATGTAAAATATGGGAGATGGTAGAGGGAAAAAAAAGGAGAAATCTAATGAGGAGAGGGGAGAAGAAGAGGTGGAGACGGTTGATGTAGGTTACGGTTTGTGTGACGAAGCAATGAACGAATCTCGCATAACCGAGCTGCTGTCGCCGTAAGGATCGCGAAAGACGGACTTTCGCTTGAAAGAGAGGGAATGCGGCGGCGGGGACACGGACGACGACGAGCGGAGGAGAAAGCGATGGGTAAAGCTGAGGAGCGTGGCGACCAACTTCCTTCCAACACCAAATTTTTCTCACAACCCCTCGTGACCCCGGTCACTCCCCCGGAGTTACGGCGCACCTCATGCGAAACGTGTATTATTGAGCCCCTTTGCTCGAAGATCGTGTTTTCAATCAAATATCAATTCTCGTCATATCAATCTCACTTCAGTACAGCCATCGCTCGTTCCGGAGGGCGGTGGTGGACCCAGTGCGAAGGTACAGACAAATACATCCAAATAACACCATGTGAGGCGACGCCGCAAAACGCCGCGTCAGGCGCCCCACGCACAGCGACAAAGACCGGTTGAACATCGACAATCACGATGTCGCTACCACCGGAAATTTGTGGGCTGATATGCCAGCAGCCGTCTCTGAATAGAAAAGACTTGCGCATGCTCTGCACCGTTTCTTGCTCTTTCCGAGCTGAGGCGGAGCGCCTTCTCTACACTCGCGTCTGTCTCCGCACCCTCTGTCACATCCGTACATGGTGCGTGGCACTTGCATCCCGTCCTTTCCTCGCTGGCCGTGTCCAATCTCTCTCTCTCGCCATGCCCCCACCCATTGACCTAGTCACTGCGGATTATTCGCTCCTGCTCTATGCACTTGGAGCGTGTACCAACCTCACAGAGCTCCAATTTCTGAGTGACGGCCGATCTCCAGAGGGTGATGCCAGCCAGACATTCTTCTTGGAAGGCCAACCTTGCCGACTCTTGAAATTCACAAATTCTTATTTTAATCCTGCGAAGCTTCGTTCTTTCTTTGAATCCCAACCGGACATGCAAGTCCTCGTCATGCGCGCACGGGAATACGAATCTCCAAAACCGATCTATCTTCCACGCAACTTGATCACTCTAGACACCTCCGCGGCGGTGCTTAGGTCGGTTGCAAACGCTTCTGGGTTGAGGGTCAAGCGATTACAGTACCATATGGCCCATGCTCGTGGTATAGATGAACTTCCTACTTTTGTGGCGCTCGCAAGGTTGAGTCACTCCCTCACCACTCTGAGCATCGTGCGTCATGGCATCGATGAGGGTATGGACGTTGCAGTGGTTGCAGCCTGCATCGCTGCGCAGCTCCCACAATTACGGTACTTTAGATTGATGGACAATACTATTAAAGTACGTGAATTCTAACGTTCTCTTCCGTGATAGGCTCAGAGGGGTACTTACTCCTATTGTTTCTCTTTTCCATTATAGTCCTCGGACTCTCTTATTCCTTTGCTCCCCTTCTCGATCAACTTTGAGCGCATTGAGACTCTGATCATAAAGCCTGCCACGAGGTTGCACGAGGACGAAGACATCCTTCGCTGCATTTACCGGGAATTGGACACGGATCATGGACGGGCCAACGCTGCCGCAAGGATCATGAATAATTTGCCAACCCTCAAATTCTTAGCTTTCGTCTTGGATCATGATTATGGATATGAACGAGCCGATGAGGACGTGATTAAAAGCTTGGGTGTCGTTGCTCTGGATGCAAACGGTTGGATGGAAGCCTGAAACACGTTTGTTTTTAGCTTTTCTTTCACTTTCCATGTGCGATTTTCCCATGGTCATTGTCCCTTACCCCCATATGCTTGTAGCCTCACCCTGACGTAGTTTCACGAGAAGCGTTGTATTGTATACATACATACTTGAAAGTACAATAGAATCTTGCAACCTGGTCACTCATGTTTTCCGTCGTTTACTCCGGCCTCGCCCTTCCTCAGTATCAGCTTCCCTTTTGTTCTTCTGCCCGATGATTCTCATAACGTCCTTCTTTCTCTCCTTTTCTTTCTCTCCTTGTCTTTTCTCCTCTCTTTCTATCTTCTTTGCTCGTTCAGCCTGCTTCTCTGCTTTCTTCTCCTTTCTCCGTGCAAGCTGATCCTTTCTCAGAGCCCTCATCTGTTGCAACAAAGCTACTGCCTTCTTTTCTTCTGGTTCCATCACCACTGCCCGTTTCTGCAGATAAGTTTTCTTGCTCTGAGGTGCCATCAATTTGGGTTTTGACGCAAAGGGCAGTGCAGCCTGGAGTTTTTTCGGTATCACAAGCGGGTTGAAACGCCGCGGCACCCGTTCCAGCTTTTTGTACACGGAATTGACGTTGGCGGGGGTTTTGATGCCCTCCGCATGTCGGACCTCACCCGTGAGGCGCATGCCTGTCCAATGCCCCTTGTTGGACAGAAGGAGCGATGTCACCGGATTGTAGAACTTCCGCGGAACAACGGAATACCATGCCCGTAGGAAAATGATGTCTAACACCATTGCAACGGAGTTAGAATGGGTTTTGGTGACGTTAGTCATCACACGTACCACTCAAGAGCACTTTATCCTCGAAGGTAGCTCTGAACGCTCCATCAGGCTTAGATAAGGCCTTCTTTACCTGGCCCCTGATACCCGATACCGTTCTGATATTCGCACCCTCGAATTTTGCCACCTCCAACGCGCT
Source organism: Amanita jacksonii TRTC168611 (assembly GCA_000497225.1). Lineage (NCBI taxonomy): Eukaryota > Fungi > Basidiomycota > Agaricomycetes > Agaricales > Amanitaceae > Amanita > Amanita jacksonii. Next base: position 30,849 of record KI547019.1, on the reverse strand, counting down.
TGAAAACATCTCTTTCACAAATGCTGTATTCTTGAATATCTTGAACGGGACTCCGGTCAACTTGAGCTTCTTCACAATCTTCACAGATCGATCTATATCTAAAACGACGCCTGTTGCACTTACCCTGAACCCTGGAGCCTCGCCCCTAAGCGAGTTGAACGCACAGAAGCCAGAGTTGGGGATGGCAGCGGGCCCGTAAAAGGTAGCATAGCAATGCTGGTGTTCCGGGGTATACTTCAGCATGCGCATCCGGATGGAGTGATCATCTAAAGAATAGATGGGGATCGTTTGGAATCGACGCCATCCGAGTGAAAATATGAGAGGATCGTTCGTCTTCAGGGTCTTGGCGAACCACCGATGCCGCTTAATACGGACTTGCACGTACCCCATCCTCTCTTCCGCCGGCAACAGCCCGCCAACTATAACGGGATATCGTGCATCAAAGTGGTTAATGAATTCGCACGGCACATTAATCACCTCGATACGGACATACTGGCCAGGTCGGAACCCCTCTACAAGCGCCCGCGCTGCTTTATCCGTTATAGACTCGAATTCAGCACGATTGAGGGAGAGTTGACGGGATATCTCTTCTTTCTTTTGGGTGTAAAAGTCCGACTTGGGGTCAGAGTCTGGGTCGTCGTATTGCTCGTCAAATTTACGTTTCAAAGCTTCTTTTTTGGCGGCTAGCGCAGTTGCACGAGCTTCCGTGTCAGGGTCGCTATCATGGCCGGCGTCGCCTCCACCAGACTGTGACCCTTTTTCTCCCACATCCTCTGTGTCATCCTCTTGTTCGCCGTTGTCGATTACGACATCGCCACCTGTAATGAACAGATGCCTGATCGATTCCAACATTTCTTCATCCTCCCATTTGTTTAGTTCCTCCTTATTTGGAGGCTCCTTGCTCATATCCAACTCCTCTTCTTCGCCGCCCATCCCAGATTTTCCAGCCTTCGTTGACTTTTTGGGTTTGAAAAAATCCTCATCTTCATGTATTCTCTCTGCTCCATCTCGGATCGTGCCTGGCCCCGTGGGATTACCATTCAAAATCTGTTCTGGTGTCAAATCCGACTTGTATATTAGCTTGATCCAGTCTTTTCGGGTGCTACGCCGAGATGAGAGGGCAGTTTGAGCTTTAGCAGCCAAGTTAGCCTTCCACCGCGGAGCGTCTTCGTCTTCCATCTCCATCTCCACCTCCACAGCCTCATCACTGGGAATATCAACATCTTCATCTTCATCCCCGATGCGCATACGTTGATTATCGTCGGAACCACGCTCGGTTTCGTCCTCGTCTCCCAGATCAGAGTCAGACTCGGCATATTCAATGGTGTCACGAGTTTTCGTTGACATAGTCGGCACAAGGCGAGTTGGGACTCTTCGTGACGCCCGTCCGGTATTTTGGAGGCCGGAGTTCGACCGTGAAGTAGCCTGCTCGATATCCTCATCCTCATCATCCTCGTCGTCTGAGTTTTCTTCCTCCGACGACCCAATCCCCAAATCATCTTCTGCGCCGGAAGCGCCAGTCTCTGAACCTAGCTCATCTTCTGGATCCACCGCCAAGTTCGTGGTAGAAGATTCAAAGAGACGAATTTGGCTTTGTGCGATGGCATCTTCGAGTGTAGCATTGACATCTTGAAGATCCATCACCATCTGCTCGCCTTCGCCTTGTGGAACTATTGGAGAGGTCACGGTTAGGAGTTGGGAGCTGTGAGAATAGAGACTTGGGTTACCTACCATCGGCATTCCCCCTTGTAAAACTTCCGGGCACGTTGATCCATACAGCATCTTTGTCGTACACAACGCCACCCACATCGCTCATAGGGGCGTGAATGAGTAATCTCTGCTTCTCACTGAGTCTGCGACGTTTCTCACTGTCCACATCGGGGAGTGGGCAAGGGTCACCGAGAATTTCAACCGAATTCATATCCAAATCGCCTATTCCTGGTATGTGGATTTTGGTTCCGTGGCGAAGGTTAGTGCCGCGAAGGTACCCGTAGAGGGTCACAGTGCGGTCGCACTTTCCCTGTGATTGACGTATTTCTTCACGTGGTGTGAGATCCTCCACACGATCCGCCAGAAGGTAAGGATGGGTGTTGCGAAAGATGAGCGGGCGGAATTTCATGACGGAGATGAAGCGAGAGAGGTTGAGGATTTCGGTATCAGGATACCGGCCATTGAGGACACCAGATAGGTAGAATAGTTTGGCCCCTTGGTAGATTTCCGTCCAGAATCGTTTTTTGAGAGATTTTTTGGTCGCTCGAACGACGGCGGCTGTTTTTATGAGATCAAGGTGGGTGAGGATACCAATGACTTTGGGAAACCCATGCGCTTGAAGAACGTTGAGGAATTCGAATGTTTCCTGAGAAAATACATGAATTCAATTTTTACCCAAAGTAAAGGGGCTCGGGCGGCATACCATTTCGAAACCGAAGGATCCATCGACCATGAGTAAGACAAGGTCGGCAATTTTGCCAATATCAATCATGCTGTTGATGTCACTATTACATTCGATGAATGTAAGCCGACGTTTTTTGCCACTAACGACGGTGATGGGGCCCTTGGCATCCGTCAGAGTCTGTTTCGTGTATCGACGGACAAGGCTTTTGAGCAGAGTCGTCTTGCCGACCCCTGGAGGACCAACGATAGCTATGATGACAGGGGGAGGTTCATCCTCCGGCGTCCGGTTCACAAGGGGAACGTGTAGCCGTGTCTGGTCAAGCTCGACCTTGCGACGACCTTGTCGGTCAGCCCGGCGGCCTGACCTTGGTGCAAAAGCCTGTTGTCGAGGTATATCAGTAGAAAAGAAAAAAGTTTTTGCGATGACTTTACCTTTTCATTGAATCCATTCTGCTTCTCCTTTCCTTCTCCTTTTTTCTTTGCAAGCTTTGACGTCCTATGAGGCTTATGCCTTTGGTCTTGGTCCATGACAGGAAAAAGAAGACCGAAACTAGGGTTAAGGCAGACGCGATCACATGACCTGACGCGGTTGGAGGGTTGAATTTTTTAATTTGATTACACGTAAAAAAGAAAAATCGACAAAATAAACCTGCCACACAGGAAATGAACGACCTCACCATCCACGAGGACGAGCTCGAACAAGACCGCATCCTCCTCGAGCGAAACCTCCAGATGCAGCATACAGAACACTCCTTTCATCTCTCCTCTGCTGATGGTGATAATGGCACCGAGGAGGATCATGATGAGCTTGAATACGCGCGTCACGGTTCGATTCCTTCTCCTGAATTCAACTTCCGGGACAGGGAGCCATACACTGGTGGTGGAGATACCCATAGTCAGCTCCATGCCTGGTCGTACCGGACAACAGAGGATGACGAGGGTCTGCATCCTTATGGCGGGCAAAGCATGTCAACAACAAGTCACCACGCCAGTGCAGTCACACTCACTGCAGGCTTGGCGGGGCCTCGGAATAGAAGAGCAGCAGACGCCAGTCTGAGTGGTGCAGAGTATGATCCGGAGCGCCCCATAGACGCTATGATAGCTGGCGTTGAAAAACTCAGTATGCTCGCCACTACTGAGGCGTCCAAGTCAAGATACTCTGTAAGTTACCCTCACACCTTCTCACAAAGGTTCACTCGTTGACATGCTCAGCAGAATCAGAATATAACTTTCGATCCACTCATTGTCGATAGCACCGCTGAACTCGACCGTGTACTTCAATCGGGCCACCAGCCACCACTTTCCTTTCGATCACGCGATAAATCAGATTCCCATCACTCTCGTTCTGTCCGATTACGTTCACCTCCTCGTTCTTCATCTCCTACTTCAACAGACAATGAAAATGAACGCGCCAATATGGACAATGTACGACCAAAGCTCACCGATGCTCTACGTCGTGTTTCCTTTTCACCACAACGACCACGCAGCCCACATTCTGCGCCTCGTGCCTCCTCTTCTCACCTTCCCAAAAGTAATACGTCTGGCCATCGACGTCAACCTTCTTCCCCATTAGCTCGCGTGGTTTCGGGCTTTGGAAGCCAAATCCAAAACCCTCTGCCACAGAGTGAAATTGAGGAACCAACCCCTAAGCCTACGCGGCGTATTGGTTCGTCTTCTTCCCAACCTTCTCACCCCCGTAACGCATCGTCTGCGGCCACCAGTCAGCCTCAGCTCAGGGTACACCCAGCGACACCCTCCTCCCCTCACACTCTTCTAAGACCCATCCGTAGTAAGGCTAGTGACCCAAAACGAGACTACGGCGATCGTATGCACGAAGAAAAGAACGAATATAACCAAGAGCAAGTACGTCGACCGTCGCCTGCGCCCCCTGTTTCTCGCCATGTCCCAAATCACAGGCAGGCGACTCCGCTACGTAAATCGTCTTTAAAGATGCCTGCGGGTACGCCAAGGTTCGGGAAGGTACAACTTCCCGACGTCACAGGATTGACAAATGCCGTCGAGTCTCCCGCCAAGATAGCACTTGGAGATGGTGACTACATGAGCATGACCGGCCTCCGGGTGGATCAAATGGCCTCTCGGGAGGTGGAAGGTACCTGATTATCAGCTCTATTAACCTTACGATAAACTCACTAACGTCCGGAACTGCCAGCCCGTCTTATTAGGACACTTAACTCCGTCCAATCTCGTTTGGAACATCTGGAGGAAGAGAATAGTGTCTCTCGAAGACGCGTGCGTGAGCTAGAGTATGAACTAGAAGAGTGTAAGCGAGAGGTTGTCAGAGAGCGTACTAGGCTGCTCGAGGAAACGGCAGAGCTATCCGGTGTCATACAAGCTGCGACCATTGCTCGTGCGCTTGGGAAGAAGTCGACAAAAGGAAAAGGAAAAGCGAAGGAAAGCGTAAGTTGTACTGATTTGTTATTCCTTTGATGTCAGTATGAACTATCGTCGATTGCAGGCTGCAGTTGCTGCTGTGAACCTCAGTGCCGCCGAAGAAAGATACCGCGAAGCTGTTGAAGAAAAGAAAGGTGCGCGCCTCACTTTACGCCTCATTTTGTTATTTGCTTTAATGATAATCCCTGTAGCCCTGGAGGTTTTGATCACATCTCTCCGATCCCACCTGGCGCGTCTTACGTCTGAACTCTCCGAACACCAGGCCATGCTAATGGAGCTACGGTCCTTGCGAGAAAAAGATGCACTTGCCTTGCGCGATAAACTCGCCGAAGTCGACCACCTTAAGAACGAAGTTGAGCGCCTCGCCGGCGAGGTTGAAGTGCTTCGAGGAGTCGTAGAGGAAGGTCTGAGAGAGCGGCGCCGCTCGGGAAGGGAAGTCAGTGTCGACGCTTCGGTCGGCCCAGAGGATCGGGGAATGTCCGTCGACGAAAATGATGCGCAAGGAGACATTGCAACTGCGCAAGTTGATACGGAAGAAGATAGCGGTGTCAGCGACCTTGAGGGCAGTCAACCCGACAACAATACCAACACGGTGACGAATGATGAGGATCCATGGTCCATTGATGGATCCTCGAGAGCTAATACTACCGCAAATCCTCTCAATAACGAAGGAGACGTGCCTGGGGGTATCCCCCGAGCAGATAGGACGATGCGGACTGATCGTGCTTCACTCGGTTCGAGTGTTCCTCCACTCGGCCTGTCCACCACATCCAATGGATCTGCCCTCACGACACGCACCAACGCGGCTCGTGCAAATATTAGCGCTGGTGGTAGCGACGAGGGAAACTCGTTCCTTGGGGAAGAGCAGAAAAGTCGCATAGAAGCAGAAATAGAAGAGCGAAGATCGAACCCCGGGTCGTTTGAAATGTCACGTCTGTCCGTCTCCCCACGCCCCAGGTTGAATTCGCCCACCCTTCAGCGTAGGGCCCCAGCCAGAGCAAGAGTGAGCGCAGAGGACGACAATAGCGATGAAGACGGAGGATCGGTAGTCAACCTTGGCCGTGAGAGGAGGAAAGAGCCAACCACACCTCCGACTCATGCCGACCCGCCTCCACGTGCACCAGCACCTACACACTTCCACGCTGCTGCTGCAGGAGCAGAGTCAGAAGCAATCCCTAGACAACGGGACGAAAACCAAGGACGAACACGCCGGACGTCAGCTGAGGGCGCGGAAGAAAACATTCACGAGACGCCCTTCCCTCAGATCCGAGGGGAGTACCTTGAACGACTCTTCTTCTCTGCTCCGGAGCATGATGCCCGGACTTGTACGGCCTGCACGAGGCGAAGGAGACCCGCTAATGCGCATGTACTTCGAGGGAAAGGGGATGGCCGAGACCTTGAGCGTTGTGCTGGAGATAGTCTGGAGGATGATGGCGATGACTCGATCGGTCGGTTGTTGCCTTCGCGGTATGACAAATTCCTCAAGACACAGAGATGGAATGGGCAGCAGCAGAGACGAGCAAGTACGAGGAACCAAATAGTGGACGCGGATGATGAAGGGTTCGCTGACGGATCATCTGAGGATGGACCAACTGTCCGGGGTGCGCCTCCACGTTGGGACAAAGGGAAGCGACGGGCCATTGAAGTCGTCGGAGATGCGCGAGAGGTGGCGAAGAACGCCAGTGAAGTAGGACCGCCTCCTCAAACGGTAGTGACCCGTGTCATTAGAGAATTGGAGGACGATTTCACGCATTATAAGAGGTAAGTTGATTGATTTTCTTATCGGCAGGGTCAGTAGCTTACAGCGGGTTTGCAGCATCTATTGTGAACTCGCAGATCGATATAAGGATATGGACGCCACGTCTGAAGTAAGGAGGCGAAACATACTGGCTCAACATTTGAAGGAGGTTATTGATATCTTGGAGCAGAAGGTAAGAGGTCGACTATTTGTTCCAAAACATGGACGAAGAGCTGAAGATAACTTGCTTGATATAGGGCGATCAGATTGCGTCGCTATATGATCTATTGACTTTCAAGGACAAACCAACATCGGACTCCACTGTACATAGCAAGAATTGTCAAGCCACGTCTCATGGCAGGACCTCATTGTGGTCGAGACCATAGTATAGTATTTACATGATAATATTGTTTTTTTTGTATTATACTTGCCCCGAATCATATTCCACAAGCCTGGCGTCGGTGGGAATCACCGGCCACTGAGGTTAGGATGTGGCTCCTAGGCATCCAATTCTCGTTCAATTGTTGCGCTCGTTCTGAACGTCAACATGCTTGTACCACGATCTGGGATCTCAGTATTGCCCGATAGCCTCCGAAACTAGTCAACCAGTTTCGTGCATTGCGTAGACTACAATGACGATAAAATCACAATGTCACGCTTGTTATGTATATCACACTCATGTGCTAATTTCTCTAGGCTTTGGGCGATATTTAGCAATCCAAGGATGCCGAAGCACTTCCACAAGTGGGAGCCGGCGCCCAGGTTCATATTGGAGTAACTGAAGAAAAAGGGTCAGGCGCGTGCGTAAGTTGTATAGCCGCTATACCTTGGATACAAGGTCTTTCGCATCAGTAGATATCGTGGCAGGGAATCGGAGGTCCACTTTAGCAATACGGCGGTACGTATCTGCGCAAACAAAAGCGTCCTCCCCAACGAAAAAATTCAGCAAAGAAAGACGACGCACTGTTCACACTACTCCGGTCTTCGAACGGAGGGTTTCCAATCAGAAACTCGTACGTGAGTACACCCAATGCCCAATAGTCCACTTTCTCGTTGTGTTCTTTCCCTTCCACCATTTCAGGTGGGAGATAATCCAGGGTTCCGCAGAGGGTCATCCGTCTATTACCAGGCGCATGGACGCTCCATCCAAAATCACCAATCTTGAGCTCGCCGTTGATACCCAACAGCAAATTCTCCGGCTTGATATCGCGGTGGATGACGTGCTTACCGTGCAAGTACATTAACGCATCCGCCATCTGGTCGATATACCGTGCACTCCTCTTCTCAGAGAAGCACCCGTACTTGCTAAGCTGCTTATACAGCTCACCCTTACCCGCAAATTCGAGCATGAGGAAGATTCGCTTCTCGTCGTGGAAATAGCCATACAACCGAAGAACATTGGGGTGCCGCAGATTTTGCTGTATTTCAATTTCGCGCCTAATCTGTTTCTCGACTTTAGCCTGTACGATTTCGGACTTGTACAGAGTTTTGAGGGCGAGGATGTACTTGGGCTCGGATTTCGTCCGAACCATGTAGACCCGTCCGAATTTGCCTTTGCCTAATGGTCTGCCCATATCAAAGACATGTAAGCTCCATTCACGAGTAGGTGATTTTCTACGAAAAGCGAGATGTCAGAGTCGCTCCACCACGGACCATGAACCGGTAATATATGCCCCACCGAGACACGCTAGAATCCAGTGCAAGTTCTTGTGCCGCTTCACCATACACCTTCTCCCCCCTCTTTTCGTTCTCCATTTCCAAGCCACCATCGTAGTGGCCAATATCAATATTGGGCTGTGTGCCGCCAACGGTCTGCTGCGACTTGGAGTGAGCGAGTGACCGTGGGTGACTTGAAGATGATGCTGTGGGTATAGATGATGTTGAAGCAGCAGCAGAGATGGGGTTTCTCAGTGACGATGGGTTGGTGGGTTTTGAAGAAGCAAAAGGATTTGGGGCAGCATATTTTGTTAGCAGTTTAGCTACATTGGATTGAGAAGGTTGCTTGACGTGGCTTAGACCACGAGAGGGCGCATTACTAGCGGCGCCGGTGTTATTCTTTTGAGAAGAGATTTCCAACGCAGAGATTTGTTTTGTAAGAGTGCCGATGGAAGCCATGATGAGTGTTGTCGCGTTTGTTTGGTGTCATTTGGTTCTGGTTGATCTGATGGGGCATTACGTAGAGAAACTGACTAATGGCTCAAAAAAATTCAATTTCATCTTCACTTTCGTTATCAACTTCGTCCATAGACGAGTCACCGGAATCACCGCTATCACCCGTCCACTTGCGTAATTCAAATACGTCTGCTCCGCCTTCCTCACGCAATATGCTATGCCCACGTTACCTTCTAATGAGCTCTGGTAGAAGTAGACTTACTGATCAAACATGCTAATCGTCATTCTGTCTGGATCGTCCGCTTCCGTTGCCGGTGGAGTACTGTTTCTATAGAGTGCGCGAAAGTATGTCATCCTGTCGCCACCCCCGTCTTCGCTGAGTACCCGAATTGTTTGCGGTGCCCTGGCTAAGTCTTGTGTGCATGGGGATGTCGGTGTTGGACTGTGAAGGATAATGCAGCGCTCAATCCCAGCTGTAACAATATGTAGTAGAGATGGATGAACGGCGGTTGTGTTGACAATGGATCGATGACCTTGCAATCGGAATGAGTGTAGTGCTGATGTAGCAGGCTGCATCTGGAACTAACCGTACAGGTGACAAAGTGGGCGTGAGATCTCGACTGGCATGCACTTTGGGTCACCGAAGTTTCGCGTGAACGCTAACAATCATTACTATACCGGCGTATTTCCCGCAACATCTGGATAGCTTACCAACGACTCCCTGCCAGGCGGCTGAGAACCAGTCTTGCGCCGATATAATCTGCCGCTGTTCCAAAAGGTCGTTCACGGGCGGTATTTTCCATACGTAGCCACGGAAATCGTCAGATCCACCCACATATAGATCATCAATTTCCAGACCAGGGCCGCCGAAGGAACCGTGCTGCTTATAGATCTCGTTAGGGGTGGCATTAATAAATCACTGATGGGCCACTTGCCTTCATTGTGCAGGAGTTTGAATAACTTTTCACTCCTGGAGGCACAGGGTTGCCGCTCGGTAACTGATTACCCGTGAGGACGGCGGCAGGGTTGGGGTCCGACAATGCGTAAACGGTGGGATAATAATGCTGTTATGAAACGGTTATTAATGTGTCAGAAAAGTACAGCAACGTACAAGGAATGTAACAGCCAATTTGCTCCCTACGCTTACTCAGTGAGTGGCCGCAGAAATTACCGGAAGATGATACGAACCATCACGGTCAAAAACGACACTGCTTGATTCCGGGTTGCTTGCACAACCTGACGACCGACGGCATATTTTGGTATCGTACTTGACAACGAAGGATCAGCGGCTTATTATTATATGCCTCAGAAGACAAACACCGACTTCTAGTACAACACCTTGCTTTGACCGGCGGCTGTGCGGTCCAAATGCCATACGATCATCCCGGAGACATACAGAGCCGAAGTTGTCGCTCGTTACAAAGAGATGTTCCAGAAGCGGATGGTATTCAACCCCTGTAATCTCTGTCTGAAGTTGCAACGTATCTTGGGCTCTCCTTCGAGAGAGATTTATAGAACGTTCACGTCCGTCATGTCTTACGATGCTGCCGTCCTCACTTGAAGGGCACGTTTCAATGTGTCTCAGACATGGCCGAAAGGGGAGTACACTTGCCTGGCAGTCAGAACAACTTCGTCAAGAAATGGATGACAAGTGATGCCTCGCACGGAGTCCTAACGACTGACGTTAATCATGATGCCAGCAAGGAATGTCACGTTTTACGTACTTGATGAACGGCATACCGAGTGCACGGGTTATATGTTATTGAAGAAGTGAGCGGAATATCGACGCATGCGGTGTCATATTTGAGCACAACTTCGTCTGTTCCACCGCTACAGACATATCAGATTTTTTGAGTCATATAAAATGCAGAGACACTGACGAGTATATATAACGATTCGAAGCAGAGATAGCAATTGCAAAGACGTTATTCTAACGCCAGAAGCCAATCAAAAAAAAAAGACACATACAGACAGGTCATAACCTACTCTAGGCCCAATACATGTGCACGAGGGGCTGGTAATATCATCTTGGTGAAAATCCCACAAGCACAGTTGCAAATCTATTCATAAACTCACTCGGTGTTAGAACTGACGGTCACTTTAAGACCAGACACCGGGCGCACGCACCATCACCGCCACTGACAAGAAACCGACCGTCCCGGGAAAATACGAGAGCGTTCACACAAGAGGTGTGACCCGTTAATTTCCTAACGATATTCACCAAGTTGACTATATGCGCAACTTTAATGCTTAAAACCATACCTGGAGAACGGAAAGCCCTCGGAGAGGAGAGATGAGACATACTGATTCCTTGTTTTGACGGGCGACCAGACAGGGTGCTTATAGGGAACATCAAGTGGTCGCTTTTGGTAAGTATTGTTAACCAAGACGGGCAGTTCAGGTGGAAGCAGGTGGATGGACATGGCGGTGAGGACGAGCGATGCACGTGATGATACAGCCTCAGGAGTCAGGCCCTCAGGCCTCAGGAGCTGACGTCACGGAAGAGACACAGCACGTAGGTAACACGTTTTCCGAGAACGGCGTTTACGACAGAGGGGCGCCACACAATTGGATAATTGGATCTCAAAACACGTCGCAAGGACTCAAGGTACCAACGTGCCAACCCCAATATACCGGTAACAAGTGGACACGATCGGCGCGCAGGAGCTGGGCAGGGCGCTCGGGACACTGTCGTTATTTCGGATCGGAAAATCAAGGGAAAACTCGGAAAGGGCCCGTTGCTAAAATTTGACGCGTGAGGAATTGCCCCATATGGAGGGCCTTTGCTGTGCTTAACTCCGGGTTATGATTATAGTGGAATCTGTGGATTCCTGTGGAAAACACGAGGCCTGTATAGGGAATGGTGTGGTTATATTCACACGAGAATGCGGGGAGGGAGATGGGCCGGGGAGGCCGTTTGCGGCAGCCACTGGTTTGATAACAACTGATTCACAGTGCGGGGTTATTTGCTCCCCTTACCACGCCCATTCCCCGGACTGCCATCTTTCCCCTTCTTTATATTTCTTCCGCATCCCCCTCTTTTCTTCTCCCATCGCTTCTCTCCCATGGTAGAGTGTCAGGAAAAAGCCATTGCAAGACCTTACAAATGTCCCTATGCCCTCTGTGGCAGGGCCTTCAGCCGTCTAGAGCATCAAGTACGTCTGTCACTCCCCCATGGCTGTGCTTACCGACTTTTGGGTTTTTTTTTTCCTTCATAGACGAGGCATATCAGAACTCATACAGGCGAAAAGCCATTCGTCTGCTCTTTCCCCAGTTGTGAGAAGCGATTTTCACGCTCAGATGAACTCACCCGCCACTCGCGAATTCACAACAATGAAACCGGCTCTGGTCCCCATTCCAAAAAGGGCGGTAATAGACAACGAACCCAATTTTCGATCGGTGATGAAGGAGAGGATCCAGCCTCTGTGAATATCGCTTCATCCGCCATTAGGGTAAAAAAGAAGGCTAGAAGCAGAGCTAACAGCGATGATGAGGTACGGTTGTCTTCCCCCTTACCCCACTGCTTCTCTTCCCTTAGCGGTTATCGGACATGTCGTTCTAACTTTTTATTATAGGGAGAATCGTACGCTAGGCCTACGGCAATAGGATCATACGATGCACCCCATCCCCGCCGTACATCACAACAGCATCAGCAATTACTCCAGCCCCCCAACCCCTCGGCGTTTACGACATTATCCAATATAGCCATGGATGAGCTCCACGCTCTAGAACGTGCAGAGGCTCTTCGTCGTGCGGAGTACGAAGCAAAACATGCTGCGATTCTCCGCCGTGCAGAATTAGAGACACGTTACCATCGTCAAGGCCCCCCTGACGCAAGCTATGGAAGCCTGCGAATGAGTAAGAGTGCGACCACTAGTCCCACCTTGGTACCTAGACCTCTTCCCCATGACGTGGGTCTCAGCGCCATGGAAGATATCAGCCCACTCGAACCTGAATCGGAAGACATCAGGACCAAACGGAGATTGAGCGGCCCTGCTTGGCATGCTGTCTCTGGTGGAGTCGGGGCAGCTAGCGTTGTCGCATGGCCCGGTCCTTATCAGTACCCATCTCACGCTCGACCACTTCCTGGGCCAGAGGATTCGCCTTCACCTCCCAGCTCAGATTCTGAATCGGTCCCATCTCATCCTCTTCAATCACCCTCTCACCCTGCCCGGCGCAGCACGGCTCAATTGCATCCTACTCAGTTAGACCAGTCACCGCAGTATTCCTCTGCTGTTCGCACCACCACTACTCCATCCGATCCAGCATTCACACCCTCAACAAGCCCCTTCTTGGGACCTTTCCGTACTTTGAACATTCATTCAACCAACGCCTCCCGGGCTCCATCTCCAGTTCCGTTCCCTTCTCCGTTCCTGGAGGATGGTCTTCTACATACCCGCAGCAACCCGAGTAGCCCCCCTACAGGTTCATACTTCCATCGTGCCATGTCATCCACCAAGCTCCACCAACCGGGCAAGAAATCTGCAGATCTAACAACTCCTTATGCTCCTCCCTATCATAGCCCTCACCACAGCACCGCTAGCAGCATCCGCACACCTCAGCTGTCCAGTGGTCCGAGCAGTGAGGATAGCAGTCCTAAAAGCGGAGGGATGACACCGGTCCATCCGGTATCGCACGGGCCTTTGACCACCCAGTACGCTTACGCAGGATCTGTCGCAAGTTCCCGTGCTCCTTCGCCTGTGCACTGGGGATCGCGGGGTGATTCAGGCATCACATCCGGACATGGAAATCTCGCCACCCTCTCTTCACCGCAACCATTGCAATCCAGTTCCCCTGCTTCTCATCACAATCATCACCCGCATCATCACCTGGCACGCTCTGTCCGTGCTGCATTTAGTATGACACCTATCCATCCCCGTGATCCCCGCGGTTCTCGTGGACCGCCAGGTGGGACATCGAGTCGTTCACATTCACCTCCACCTCCACCTCGCAACCCCTCATGGCACTCACTCTCTAGTATTGCATCCGCAGTTGGTCCCTCCAACCCCGCACTGGACGGTCACCAATCGCATCGCCATCATAACAGTAGACGCCACCATCACGCTGGGTTCGGATTTGGGGAAGGCTCACCTCATGAGTTTGCCCCACCTACTGTGATGTCCATGCCAGGTTCACGGTCAAACTCTCCTCCAATTACGTTACCGCCTCTTAGACTGTTATCCTTACCTGGCCACCGAGCGATCGATGGGAGCGATGAAATTGCAACGGCTAAACCAGGCTCAGGTGAGAGCGACGTCGGGAGAGTCGATATTGTAGGTGAAAAAGGCGTTGTTGGTGGGGGGCTCGACGATAAGGTCGAGCTGCCCAGTTTCAGCCAAATTGATGCCACGGCCAGAGTAGCAGCGGCACGGGATTGGAGATATTGAAGATGTGGGAGTGAATTTCCTCGATGTCCGTTTACTTGGCGCTGGGTCGCATAGACGAAGCACGGCGAGGAAGATACCATGATTCCATTTCAGCCGACGCTATCAAAATCATACACATGGTTCCTTCCCCCTCTCTCTTTCAACCTCCCAGGATTTTACAAAACTTCTATTTATCTAGTCATGTCGAGCTTTTCTCTTAGCTTCGGATATAGATTGTGCTGAACTACTACCACCACCACCCACACCACCACCACTGCGTATTTATCGACTCTTTTTTTTTTTTGGTTTCGATTCATTCTACTCAGAGACCATCACTAATTCCACTATAGATTTTTCCCCCCCCTTCCCCCCTCAGTAACGTTGCAATAGATAGACAGTATGAAGCAATGATATTAGAGCCTCATCAAGTGTATTCAATTGAGTCGGCTGCGGCCGAACAATGGTGTCATGCTTATCGGAAAAAATATCCCCATCTTCTTTTATTTAGATCACTGATAACAAACAACGCTCTGAAGACCACACGTTGCACTCCAGCCCATACCCTAGAGATCGACTGTATCTGTTCATCGTACGACACGCACACGAGGCATTCGGATCGAAACTCACGACCCTGCAAAAAGCTAATCCCTATCACACAAAGGTTTCACGCGGGGATTGGAAAATTTGCCGTGATTGAAAAGGGTTTGACATAATGTGGGGTAATCCTTTTATTTATTTTTTGTGGTTGTGTTATCTTTAGATGGAATGGACGCGCACAAAAAAAAAAAAAAACTAGGGTCGGTCCTACTGATCCAGTCACCGGTCCGAAACGTCCGACCGGATGGAATCGGGGGTTCGGCTTCACCGGTCACCCCGCGTTCGCTAAACACACCTCATGTGATTTGTTGGTTGTTTAACTCTCAATGCAAGACTTAAGTAGTCCCTAGTCCCTAGTCGAGAGGGGGGTGATGGTGATGTGATATGATGGGGGGGGGGAGGAAGGACCTAAAGGGACCTGTGTTGAGAAGAAGGGGTGGGACCCTTGATGGTGACAAGAGATAACATTAGAAAGTGATAGATCGACGAGAACCCCTGGAAGTTTTTGGAACCCTTTCAAAGAACGTTCTTCATTTTATCTTTTACAGCTGGGAATAATACCAGAACCGTGAAGCTTGTATAACATTTGACCCGCAACTGGGTCAACCAAACCCTGGTGGCGGCGTGGCGTGCCAAACACAAAGGGCCTTAGAGAGACTTCCTTCGCGCATTTCGGATGTTTTCTTGTAAACAAAAAAAAAAAAAAAACCATCTCGGCCCTCCCTGCCCTCCGCCACCTCGATCCCAATAGACCGTCACAGGAAAAAAAAAAAAGAAAGTAATAATTCGGAACCCGAGTTGACCGCAAATTTTTTTTGGGGGTCCTTCCGACCATGTGGTTCCCAAAGCCAAAGCAGAAATTTGGCGGGGGACCCAGAGTAAAAAAAAAAAAAAACACTTGTGGGGATGTTTCCATCATCATCAGGCCCTGCATGAACGTGTGCAGACAACAAAGCAACGATTCAACCGTGCGTCCTGACACACACACACACACACACCCGTGTGTATATTACGCCGCACGATGCGGTGCAAGAAGACGCACCATTATGGCGTAAGTATGGTCATATATCAACGGTCCCTGGGCGTGTGTGTGATCGATAAAGCAAGATAACACATTGAACCAGCGCGAGATAACGCAATACTTTACTGTCGCCGGAAATCGCGCAATTTCTGGCCCGAAATACAGAAATAGTCTCTCTTCCCAGTGAACAGATCGAGCAGGAAGACGAAGGTCACCTCACCCTCGACACGTGTATAATATCGTCGGTTACGATCCCTCCATCACCCACGCCCGAATCTTCCTTTTCATCGAGTTATAACGACAAATTTATTACCACCGGAAGTTTGACCCCAGAATATTCAGTCTCACTCATCATCCGATGCTCAGCGCTCAAGCGCTCGGTGCCCAGCGCCCAGCTTAGCCTGTGAAGTGAAGCTGCGCTATCATGTTTCATCCATGGACGGGTTTTATAACTTTGTTCTATGAAAGTGTTCGAGTGCTTAAAGCTATATCCAGTAGAACACCGAAGATGTCCGCCCACCCTCGAGTTTATTTCATGAGCTATACTCATTCCGCGGCGATAGAGATCCGAGGGCGACATTGGATATCAGGCGCAGGTTACACTATACAGCCAAAACTACTGAGTCACCCCTGGCTCGTATCGAATGTTTACACCAGTCGCCAAAAAAAACACACACGATGCTATTTGCGAAATTATCGCCGGCGATTTCGTGTTGTCTGGAACTTGGATGTTTCCCGGCGTAATCTCCTATAAAAGCGTCGGACACAATTGTGAACAAAAATAAGCAGGAAAACGTACCGACTAGCGCGCTCTCGTTCAATCTCTCTCCGCTCCACTTCCTCCGTTGTCAACTCTTCAAATTTGGTCTTAAACTCATCTGCCTCTGCCCAATCCCTCCATACGCTCTTTAGTGTCTTCGGCCCCCTTCCATCCTTTGGCGCCCGTCCCCAGTTTAGTCCTAGCCCAGTCTTATCCTTCACGACACCCCAACCACCTTTAGCCTTCTCGCCGCCCCCAGTGCCCGCATTCGCGTCGTCTCCCACGCTTATATCACCACCAATAACTCCCCACTCGATTGCGTCTTTCTTATGTTTCATGAGCTCTTCGTGAAGTGCATGGGCCACCAAAGGAATGGCATCCCCCGACAGACCAACCTCCATGCATAATGTTTGCGCGAAGGTTTCAGGCGTTAGAGGAGAGAGGAGGTCCCATTCGATATGGTCCATCAAATGGTAGTTGGCTATTTGTACATCGATCTATTAATATGTAGTTCAACCGAATTGCAATCTTTCACGACAAAGCGGGATGCTGCACTCACACTTAGAATGACACGACACTCTTGTATCTCCTCCCCATTGGGTGGGACTGTATCCAAGTCCGACGCGCCGTCCAACCCAATTTCCATTGAAGCCACTCCTTCTTGTTCTTCCAGCTGCGCACGTATTTGGTTTGCCACAGTATCTGCCCAGGGTACGAGTGGCAGGTCAAGGTCGTTGCAGAATATCCTTGCAAAGTTCTCAGGTGTGATAATTGTCTCATTGATATTCCAAACAAAGCAGTCCCGTATCCTCAGCGTGTCCGTTTCAAATTCGACACGTATAGGCACAAGAGCAGTTCTTCTCAAAGCTTGTCTTTCAATAATATCCGGAGATCTTTTGCAGTATTAGCTCCCGTGTACCTGGACTTGACGCAGAACGTACGGATATTCGTGTAGCGTAGCCCCAACGGGCCTTGGCTTGATAAATTTTGATGGGGGCACCATCCCCAAGTAACTCTGGTCGATTTCCGCCTTTTCCAGCCTTGGCGTAGACGGCCGTCCAGGTGTCGATGACAGCCCTGTCGCAGAATTGAATACCGACATACCCGTCGCCATCCTACTCCTACTCTGCCGCACCGATGTCCGAACACCACCACTCGCCACAAAGTCTGAGTCATCGGAATCAATAGCACCTGCATCTGGTAAGTCGTCTCCAGACCCTGGATCAGCATAGTTGACCATTCCTCCGCGTCGTGTGCTTGCACGCGTGGTTGTTGTGGATGTGGACGCGATAATAGGCTGCATCAGGAGTGACACCCCCGTTCGCAGTCTCGAGGAGTATGTTGAATGAAGTGCTTGCGTTGCAGTCGGGAGTGGTGGACGTGGAGGATTTGGTGGCGCAGGAGGGATAATGGTTTGAGTGGGCATAGGTGGTTGTTGGTAAACGGGCGGGGCCGCATACATAGCTGCAGTTGGCGCGCCCGAAAGGTTACTCGCTCTTCCCGCTCGAGCGCGCGAGCTCCGTGCATTCGCTGTGTAACTTTTCGGAGGTGGTGTAGCTGTTGATGACCACGCTTGTAGGTTTTTCGCGTAAGCTATGAAAGAAACGTGAAGTGGCAAGTCCAAGATGACAATGAACGCATACTTGCCCTTAGAATTGTTCGGTTGTGGCGTTGGAGAAGCATAGCCGGATACACCCGCCACGGTACTTTGCAACTGCGCCAGGTTGTTTTTGAACTGGATGTCTGTCATGGCACTGTAGGGCTGGTACGTCGAGCCCACAGCTGCCTGTGTTTGTTCGGTCATGGTTCTGAACCTATTTGAGTTATCGGAAGCGCCTGTCAGCGAGATTGAGCCAGGGAGAAAGTCAGCAGCATGTGTTCTGATGCGTACCCGCAAAATCCTACGCGCGGCAGTGGCGGCTTGTTCAAGGCGCCTGTCACACTTTTGTCACGCCTACCTTTGTGACTTTTCTTTTGAGCCTCGGTTTCAACCAATGCTCCTTGCTGCGCTGCGATCATGCACGCGGCGAAAGCAGTATACAATAAGCCGCCACGTCAGGTTCCTTGCTACAGGGAACCAAAACCACAACGCTGCTATTATTGAAATGCTCAAAGAAGGTGAGAATCACCGTCATGGCCAACGAAGCTCAATGTTGAACAGCGCGTTAGAACGCGAGGCTTGCAACCAGGAGCCCGACGCTGATGGTTACAGGATACGGGCATTCTCAAATGCAATCAAAGTGATTGAACGGTTGGAGAAACCCATCACGTCAGGGACGGACGCCATGAAGGTAAGTAGAGGCTTTGCAAGTAACCCGTGAAACACAGCTAACAAACTGCCCGACGCTAGCTAAAAGGTGTTGGTTTCGGAATTGCAGATAGAATAGCCACGTTTCTTTGTAGCCAGCAAGTCCGTATGTATTCTCTATAATCTATTTCAACAGCTTTTGACTTGATTTTTTTTTTTTTTGCTCGCGGCAGTCACCTGATCCGTCTACCCAAATCAAAGCGGGAAAGGACAGAATGTTGATTCGCAGTGAGTTGCTGAAAATACCTAGTCTTGGGTATGTCCTCAATTTAGACTCTGTTGGGTTGCATGTATTCTAACTTGTTGGTGAAATAGCGTCAAGAAGGCTCAGGAATTGATCGAAGAGGGGTGCAAAAGCGTAGCCGACTTGCGTTCTCGCAAGTTTACGCCCATGCTTTCACACAGACAGCACATTTTTGTTAAATACCTGGAACATATCAATGAACCAATAACACGAGAACAGGCAGAGACTGTGGCTGTAAGTTCAAAGACAGTACTCCGGGCTTTATCTCATTCATCCTGTTAGCAATTCATGCGAGACAACCTGTCATCGAAGTATGAAATTATCATAGCCGGCAACTAGTAAGGATATGATTATCTGGATAGCCACTCTACTAACCGCCGACGATAGCCGCCGAGGCCAAAAATCCTTTCCTTTGCTTGAAATAATCCTCCTTCACCCCGACCACGTTCAGGTGCCTATTCCTGACCCGCCACGTGCCATAGGCTACCACAAACGTCTGGCACGGTCTCTGGCGACTAGACAAAAGTATCTGTCTGTCGCCAAAAAGCTTCCGAATCCTCTTCATGGCGATGCAGTCCCAAACCTGCAAAACCGGGGTCTGATCTGGGACACGACTACAAACGGAGACAGGAAGTGGAGTGGGGTTGTTCGTATACCGGAGTTGGTGGAGGGGTTCGGGGTCGATGGGAAGAACACATTAGTATGGGGCGCTAAGCAAGCCAAGGCCAACGCGAGTGATGTACCAGACGGAACTTTCAGGCAAATGACGATTGTGTAAGTTTCCGTCCGTTCTAGATTTTTCTCAGGACTAAAACTTCTAGTTTGACACCGCAGAAAGCTCGCCCCGCTACGTTACTCGCTATGACAGGCGACCCTGAGTTCTTGAAATACGTACGGTACAAGGCTCTAAGCCTTGGACTGTATCTTGACGAGTTTGGACTATGGAGATGGCATTCGCAGTCCAGCGAAGGGATGCCTACTTCCATAACAAGTGACATGGCAGGTGAGGCAGAAGAAAACGGTAATGATGAGGGAACAATGGATGGGTACTGGGAACTTGTTCAAGTGTCAACCGAAGAAGACATTTTTTCGGTCTTGGGGATGGAATATGTTCAACCAGACCGTAGAAATTTCGGGTATCTGAAGGTTAAAACGAAGCGACCCTGAGTTGGCCTGATCGGGGTTGTACTCGTCAACAGCAATGTACAGCTCTGGCACACAGTGGTCGGGATTTATATTAGGTTGTTCGGTACCCGTGTTCGGGATAAATATTGTTATCTTATCCACCGCTTCCGTGCCCGCTCTATTTGGACTAGCGCTAGCGGGGTAATTACCATGGTTGACGGCATCTCTCACCCGGTTCGACTCGGACCACATGCGTCGGGGAGGAGGGCGGTGCCCTCGTGGCATTTGATTTAGACATGCCAGTATGAATACGCGAATGCTTCAAATTGGGTTCAACTTCTTCCTGACTCCCTTTAACTCCCCATGGCTCCATTCTCCAAGGCAGCAGCCGTACGGCCCGTTCCTGGTCAAACCATCTATACGGGAAATATCGATTCAGAGTGGCTGACCGGCGCGTAAGCTTTAAACAACCGCCATTCGCTTCTCAACCCTTGCTAATCCGAACAATTTTTTGTTTAGTGTACCAAACGGAGGTCAGTATCAAGTTCTGGTTATTCCTAACACACAAAAAAACACACACTTTGTCCGAACCGTGCATGGAAACCATTCCCAACTATTATTACTTACTGACGCGGCCCAATGATGACTCTCAGGATACCTATTGGCTCTTGTCATCGAAGCGTGCATCCAACATCAATCTGCGACGACTCATACGGATCCCATCCATGTGACGGCTCACTTTCTGCATGCTTCGAATGCAGAATCCTTTGATATTCAGGTCCAAATTATCAGATCCGGCAGAGTATTTACGAACCTTACAGCCCACTTGGTGCAAAGAGTATGCCAAAAATTTTCATCTTGTATTATTCTTCCGAATCTGAAATACCTACTACTCTACAGAGGGAGACCAAAATCACTTGTCACTTGATCTTTGGCACAAACGCTCCTTCTCCAACACAAAAGACACGTTTGTCCATTAACCCTCCCTCACCATACGCACGTCAGATACCACTTCACGTCCATCCATCCAAAGCTAGCCCCGAGCCGCTCAGAGAATACTTCGGGTTTAGAAACAGAGTCAAGGCCACCAAGGACCCGGTGATTAACGCTCGGAACAAAATTGAGAGCCCCACGCGAACGACTAGCTCGACTGTCGGTGGTGGCGGAGCAGAATGGGGGGCATGGGTAGAATTTATCGACAAGAACGAAAGGATCACTAGCCCATCCCTAGCATTTTTGCTGGACATTTTCGTGAATACCCCGCGCCTTCTACCCAAGGAAGTGACAGCAAACTTGGGCCCCAGGTAAGCATAGAATGACTATACCGAAAATGGACTGCTGACGGTTTCCAGCTGGTTTCCAACTATTGTCCTCTCGATAGAGTTCAGATCACCCATCCCTGCTCCGTCAGCGGACTATGCTGACCGTACGGTGGGACTATACACAGTTGGGCGTTTTATAAATGACCCTAACAACCGACACGATACCTACGCGGAAGTCTGGACTGCGCCCTCAAACATTGGGGAGGGCGGAGACCGAGGGGATTGGAGAATTAAGCAAGTGTGCCTGGCCACGGCGACGCACATGAGTTTGACCGTGCCATCGGAAGTAAATGAGGCAAAGGGGAGGAGAAACGCTAAGATGTAATCATGTAACCAGGGGTCGAATCACATCAGGGTTTCCCGTCCGGCACAAATTCAATGGGATAAATAAATTTATGGTCTACTCTATATCAGTCTTTTGTAACTCGTAGTCAGTGTTGAGTCTGCTATTATCCGCTTAGATAAAGTAATGCGTGAGATGATCCAGGCATAATGAAATATCTTTGTGAGGTGAGAGTATATGGCCAGGCACCTCAGAGATCTGATGGCCGGAGGCAGGAGCCCATTGTATTGCCACGTTCAAAGTTGCGGTAGAAACCCGTACCTCCCCCACCCTTCTAAATGCGGGCTGCAACCGGGGCGCGTGTTTACGGCCAGGACGACAGCCTGACACGCACGAGTCCAAGCCCACAGCCATCCGTCTTTGGCCGTGTAGGAGCGTTGTAGTCCTAACCATTATTTCTGGTCAACCTTCATTAACGTAGAACTTGGTGTGGGCATGTTCGAACTCCTCCTCTAAAGCTTCGCAAAAAAAAAAAAAAACATTCTATTCTTGTCTCATGGTTTGTGCAAGCCCGACCATCTTCCATTGCTCGAATTTCTTCAGGACAAGTGGCATAGTGTTCAAATCATCAACCATTCGACATCTGATGGTTCGTTTGCGTCCCAAGACGAATGATAACCCCTTCAGCCATTTCTGACTCTTCATGGAATGATCAGGGAATGAGGGAAGACCCAATATGCGAGCTGATTGGACCATTGAAGCAACTGACAAGGAGGGTAACAGCAACCCATAATGTTCGAGTCTCGCACGACGCATTGGTATGCCAAACGGCACCTCTTTCCTTCCTCTTCCTCTTCCTCCAGCTACATCGTCCGCCACTACTTGACAGTGCTATGCCGCAGAGCTTCTCAAAAGTAGTTGTAGCGAGAATGCAATGATCAATCTCCATGAAAGGCGCGGGTTCGAATCCTGCCAGTCATTTCTTTATACTATGCTATTGTTGGAACAAACATATCTCAGGTAGCAAATAGCAAGTTCTGTCACTCAAGGCGTTGTAGCCAAGCGGTGGTGCGACAGATTAGAAATCTGTTCCTCTCAGAGGACGCAGGCTTAAAACCTGCTGCCACCGCAAACCTACTTTTTGCACCAATAGACACTCTTCGGACGTCAATACCTCGCATGGTAAGTGCCAACTTTTGACCTTCGTACCCAAGCAATGGTACCAACTGGCTAGGGATCTATTGGTGTAGGGTTCGAATTCTGCTCCAAGTCAGCATATACCAGTGTGCCATTATTAGAATACAAGTGTCGCACATGATAAGAACATGTTCTTATCGTTAAGGCAATATAGCCAAGCGGTGATGTGGCAGACTAGAAATCTGTTCCCCTTATGGGGCGTGGGTTCGAAACCTACTCGCATTGCCAAACTTTTCTTTAATGCTATCTTTTATATCAAACACAGCACTCAACTATCAGCCTATTGCTCGTGCTACATTATGACAGAATAGTACTATGTAGTTACGGTAGTAAATTTGCGACAATGAATACTCGTCCTGATAGTTGGCTGGCTCCGAACAGCCTCGAAGCCAAAATGTGATAGTGGAATAATCATGGCGCTAAGGAGCATACGCCAATTAGGTTGACAAACACTAAAACTTACTACCTGATGTATTCAATCAGTATAATTTCGGTCTCCACAAACGCGGCAGCCGCTTACGTAAAACAGAACGTGGAAAGCGACATAAGTTGCAAGTCGGTAAATCCATATCAATAGCCCTGTGATATGGGAAACTCGGGGGGGCCTTGTTTCAGATTAACGCTATTGTTTTGTTTCCATCAGTGTCGCATGTACGGTTGTCATCCTCCTGAGCAG
>KI547017.1:5866-18758 GCA_000497225.1 Amanita jacksonii TRTC168611 | reverse complement strand
CTTAGGAAGTAAAGCCCACCAGAATCACCTCTGCTCTTCAGAACCTCCTCATACTTGTCCACATGTTACCTTGTACACAATTGCATATACTTTGGCTGTAATAATTTACACTGATGTTGAAACTGAAGTTGGTCAAACAAATCAATCACATCTCAATAAAGTCTGTTATCTTTCTACTACAGGCAACCCAATTTTTTTTCTCATCTCACTGACTTCAACTCTCAGCTGCCCATCAGTCTCATGGGTGAAGTGATACCCTTGGCTTTCCATGCAATTATCCATGCACACTGCAGTTTTTTCACTGAATGTCTCTCCATATCCTTTGCACCTCACCGTATAGCAGGTCATATGCTATAAGACCAAATGTTAGATGGTACATATCTGGTATGGAAAGGGATAAGGCTGAGTAATGCTCACTTTCTTGTATCCTTCCCATAGCTCCCTGTTTTCAGCCTGTTTCTGGATGTATTGTTTAGATTCTGCTGGCACATATTGACTGATATTTTGTACTTACTCCTCGTTGAGCACCTAATTTTTTTAGTCTACTTTGGAGTTCCCCATCAATTTGTTCATTAAATTTGTATGCCCTTGGCAAGCATTTTTGCATGCATTCTTTTCTTTTGTAAAAAAATGGCTGCTGATCTCCATTGCATTTCTCCAGATAGTAGTCCATGGTCTGTGGGATCCAATGTTAGATGATACAGATCTTAAGGACAAGAATGAGTAGCGCTTACCAGTGAGTATGCTCCCCATAGCATCTTGTTTACATCATGATTATCTGGTTGCTGTGCAAAGAATGTATTACTTAGATTCTACTAAAAGGTTACCAAGCCTTTCCAACTTACTGGGGGTTTTGATCCAGTCTGTACCATCAGTCCATTATTTAGATTCCACTGACATTTAATGAATGGCATTTTGTACTTACATTCCGACCATGTGATCCAGCAGTGGATGTGGACCCCTGTGCAATGAAATTGTATTCAATTAGTAGCAGACCCATAGTGACCTATTTTTGCTACCCACTGACGGTCCAGAACTAATGTGAAGGAATGGACCCTGCGAATTTTTTGGTGGCTCCTGGATTGCCTCCACATTTGGTGGCGGTTTCATTTCCACCATCTTGCGGTTTTGTCGTTCTATGCCCCCCACCGCCTCCATCGCAACTTCCTGCAGCTGTGCGGTGATCCTATTCAACCGCTCCTCCCGAGTCTGCCGTGGATATATTGCTTGATTTAACTGGTAGATAGTGCCGAAATTTTCCCACTTACCAGCTCAGTACGAGATTTACTAGACTTGGATCCCTGTGCAATGAATATACTGTTCAGATTCCATAAATCGATGGATAATGACTGATTTTTCCTGCTTACACGAGGAGAGAAAAGGTGGTTTTCAAGGGAAACGACCATCTGTGGGTAAATAATAGCAATAACAAAGGTGGTGATGACGCAAGACGAAAAGAGCATGATCGATGGAAGCAATGATGTTATAGATTAGAAGGCCTGCTTCGAAGGTTGGTGACCAGCACTTGATGAAAACCCGTAAAATTTTTTGCTTTATAAACGCCTTGAAGCCTCGTTTCTAGGCTGATGCGATCCATGGGAGTTGTCGTACAAGCCACCCATGCGAGGGATACACATGGGCCCGGAGCACATCATAGATTTCCGATCACGGTTGGGAACATGTGCTAATGTATCTTTTTGTTTCAAGCTATTACCGCTCGATCATTCCTGTTATCATATGCGCCAGACCTTCTATTGTCCCTACCTAGTGTAGCATTATCAGTGCATAATCATTTAAAAACTCATGCAACTGAACTGAGAATTCCTAATTGTAAATTCCTTGGCCGCATGTCTACTCTTCGGAAGGCATTAACGGCACGATAATGATGTGTCCGTTACTGTATTTGATTTTCAAGCGCGCTCGGCAGAGCCAAGGGTCTCTATACCGGATCGCTTCTGGAATCTCCAACTCGCGCTTCGCTAACGACACCACCCTTTGCCTACTTTCCAGGATCCTCGTTCCCATACTTACTACTTTTAACGCTGTTCAGATGTTAGTTTTCATGGGATAACCGACCGCATTCTGAAGCTCCTCTCCCTACAAATCAAGGAGAAAGGGGAGACATCAGGCATGCGAACAGATCGTGACCAAGACGACCCGTCTATTGACAACACCCTACTTCTTGTTCAATCTTGCTTTCCCATTGGATTGAACGTCCATGCTTATTTGACACTCACCATCTGCTTAAACCCTACAAAGGCGAATCTGTGCGATGTTGGATGGCTCAAATGCATAGATACATGAGGCACAGTAATGGATAAATCCGGGTACCGAATTGAGATAGCCAAGCTCCATCGCTTCTCAGAGAGTAACGGACCTCACACTTCAAGGGGTTGCGGATTCGTCGCACGACTCCGTGAGGATCAGGATCGCACCGCTAAAAGTCCTCAAGGAAGCAGTACGTTGTCGTGTTCCAAGTTGTGGGAAGATTCACGTGCCATCCTACTACGAAACACATCGTCGTCAAGTACCTGGATGATGATTGACACGGTGCGTGGTATTCCATCTCAAGTTTTCCACAACCAACCGTACCTTTTCTGTGTTGTACCCAAACCAAGGCAAAGCAACTCTTTGATCGTATAGCTAGTCAACTTAGTGTACGTATGTACGCCACGCGTCAGCCAATAAACCCTGATATTCGGGGGAATAAAAAGGCAAAGCAACTGACTCACGGCAACCTCATGTTTCCAGCCCTCTCCATTTTTCCAAACGATGGCTGGCCGCCCTAGCGACCGCAAATATCATCAAGAGGTGTCCAAGGTGACGTTGTCATCAAATGTCCCATATCGGGTCTTGAGTTGACCCACCATTGCAGAGTCCGTATAGTCACCCTAGGGTGAGCCCACAATTGGGCCGGTCGTGAGAGGAGTGGTGGAAATAAGAGTGCCGCAGTTTAGTGAGGCCTCGACAAGGCCTGAAAGCTAAGTCGCAGCCACACGACACACGTTCCACGGAATGTCTCTAAGGGTGCATGGCCGGTACTGTTTCATGATGTTCCTGATACTCGGCATCGCCTTGGTTGGCCTGGGGGACT
Source organism: Amanita jacksonii TRTC168611 (assembly GCA_000497225.1). Classification (NCBI taxonomy): domain Eukaryota; kingdom Fungi; phylum Basidiomycota; class Agaricomycetes; order Agaricales; family Amanitaceae; genus Amanita; species Amanita jacksonii. Next base: position 15,664 of record KI547017.1, on the reverse strand, counting down.
CATGCATGGAACAATTTTGTTCACCACCGGCGGATTCGGATCAATTCGTTCGGCGCTCAAATTCCAATCGACAAACAAAGCCCTACTTTGTCATCCTGCGCTCTTTGGACGAAAATACAACTACTGATTTACCAAAGCGAAAAGACCACGCCACCAATAACTGCAACGCATCTGGTGACAGGACTTCCCCACTGCAATGCCCACATGGAAGAGCAACCCAGAGTGAAGTACTGGACATAGCAATGGAGCAGGGGGGCCATGTCAAACCGGTCTTTTTGTTGTCTGCCCTGGGGCCTGGGGACGTGGGGCTTATATATAGAGTTGAGAACAATAAGCAAGTTACTCTTCGGGCCATGTTACCGCTAATCAATGTTAATTTAAAGTTTAAGCCTATGAGTCATGGTAAAGAGACCATTCTTATTGTTGTTGTCGGAGTTGGACGTTGTTTAGGCGTTGTTTATATGGGCTCACAATACTCCCGAGTCGTCGAGTGCCGTAATTTCGGGGAATAACTCGGAAACACAGCATGTGCAAGGGAGTGTCCTCCTTTTTTTTCTCCTGACGTGTAACAGGCCAGCTCAAGCACCCATGACAGTGTGTTCTGCCTGTCGCGATTCATTAATTTGACGGCGAACTTGCAGCCATGTCTTATTGTTGACGGGTTGTTTCCATTCCCACGGATCAGAATATTGACCTTACAGTCATTAGAGGTGTAACCCGGTCATCTGCAAAGGTTCCTATTGTTACACAGGGTCCCTTAATGACACCATCCATAATGGCCCCGTGTGGCTCATATATAATCCTCCAAAACTATCACACCCTCCGCTTGTACGCAGCCTTCCCTTCTTCTCTTCCCCCCACACGACCATCCTTGCCCTCTGCGAAATGCCACTCCAAGACACACTATCAACGCTTGCAATTCCATCTCTTGTCGTTTTGATCTCCTCAGCTCTATTTCTGCGCTCTCGGAAACAGCAACCTCCCTACCCGCCTGGTCCTCCACCCAAATTCTTGATCGGAAACGCGCTAGACATTCCGTTCAAAAAACCATGGCTCAGGTATTGGGAGATGTCCAAAGGGCTGAACAGTACGTGTACATATATGCGCTTTTTTCTGCTCTCTCATCGTCTTTGACCTTGCGTTTCGTCGTTTACAGGTGACATAATTCATCTCGAAGCACTCAACACTCACTTCGTTATTCTCCACAAGATGGAAGATGCTGTCGCGTTAATGGAACAAGCCTCCTACTCTAGTCGGCCGTTTATTCCAATTGCAGAGATGTACGTTACCCCAGCCTAACCCATTCCACGTGCCTCCTGTTATTACTACTCATCTATTGCCTGTTATCTGACACCACCACCCTAGCTCCGGCCTGGAACACATCACCGCTCTACTTCCATACGGCAACATGTGGCGAAAACATCGACGGATCTTTCAAGAAGTCCTTAAGAAAGATGTCATCCCGTCATACTATGATGTACAAGCCCAGAAGATGCACCTTTTCCTGGGTCAGTTGCTTCATGATCCGATCGAGTTTCCTGAACACTGTGAGACGTAAGTCGGAGCATCCACCATGCGCGCGCGTCCTTCGGAAACTTAGCGCTTCTATTTTCCGCAGCCTCGCCATGGCGGTTAGCATGGCTATGACGTTCGCGTACGATATCATACCAGGCAAGACAAGCCGCTTCGTTGAACTTGCCCAAATTGCTGGAAAGACTCTCGCCAAACTCGCCCTGCCTGGATATACAATTATTAACGTCGTTCCTGTGCTAAGACACATCCCGCCTTGGTTCCCGTTTGCTGCGACCCAAAAGATTGCGGCTGATTTGAAGAAAACTGCAGCGTCGTATTGGGCGGAGCCGTTTGAGTATGTTAGAAAGAGTAGAGTGAGTCGTACTTTATCTCTCAAGAGGGAGAAAAGACTCTGAGATGGGATATTAGGCCGCCGGAACGTCAAATGATTGTTTTGTGACTAACGTTCTGGACCGGTATGGCAGGAAAGATGGTTCGTTGGATGACGAGGAAACGGTAAAAGAGGCGATTGGAACTATTTACCTTGGTACGTTTATGTCGCCTCTGATCGTACGTGCAGTACTAGCGCTAACAGTTCTTCCTTTCTAGCTGGCGTCGAAACTGTAAGACCAACATGATATCAAGCTAACTATTTACCCAAACTAACACCATTATATAGCTCGAATGCGCACAGAAAATATTTATCCTTACCATGACCCTTAACACTCATGTGCAAAAGAAGGCTCAAGAAGAACTCGACCAGGTCATTGGAACAGACCGGTTACCAACATTTGAGGATCGATCTTCGCTACCATACATTGAAGCCATATATAGAGAGGTGTTGAGATGGAGGCCCGTTTTCCCTGTTGGGCTCGTCCATTCGACGATCAATGACGATGTGTATAAGGGGGTTTATATTCCGAAAGGTTTGTTACTGAATATATACCCATGGATGCACCCCTTGACGCAATTGACCTGTCAGGTGCTTATGTCATGCCGAATGTGTGGTGAGCACCCTTTAGCCATCGTCCCACATAAAATCTTGGACTAAATCTAAGTTTCAAGGGCAATGACAAGGGACGAATCGTTATACCCTGAGCCGAACTCATTCAAGCCTGAAAGGTTCTTCAAGGAAGATGGAAGTTTGAACGACGATATGGTTGATTTTGCGTTTGGATTCGGACGCAGGTGAGTTCAGACTAAAGATGCTTTTACCGCTTTCTCCTTCGACGTCCTTACTTTAAATGTGTAGAGTCTGTCCTGGAAGGCATATGGCTGATGCAATGGTGCGTTTCTCTTTTTCTACCACATGTTTGTTTCTGTGTTAATGAAATGATCGATCGATCGATTAGTTGTGGTTGATGATCGCTTCAGTTCTTTCTGTATTTAACATCTCTAAAGCAAAAGACGAGAACGGGAACGAGATTGATATTGACGTCGATGCATTTACAGACTCTTTTATCAGGTAATAGTTTTTGATATTGTACTGGAATAATGTACTGATGTTATGTGTCATTGACAGCCATCCATTGCCATTCCCGTGCTCTATTGTCCCACGCTCGCAGGAAGCCAAGGCACTCATATGCAGTGCGGCGACAAGTGCGCGGCAAAGTCTGAAAGACGGCGCCGGCCACCTCTTCTAGATGCCCGCATGTTGAGATGCGGCGGCTCTTGGAACATTCGTTAAGAAAAGAATAACCCTACTTCGCATTCTCTTCCCCCCTTTCTTCAATGCTGACTTCATTTCGTATGTATTACTCTTTGTTGACAACCCCTCAATTCCTGGATACCTCCCTTTTTCTCCGTTCGTATGAGTAATTATCGTACTGTAAACTCTTATTTCAAGTGTTCGAACTGCGCAGACTGCCACAAATATGAAGTCACTACGATCATCTTAGACTCTTATGATCTGACCTCGCCCTCGTGCACGCAACAGAGCCCATCAAAAGCCTAGTACACAACATTTCTGCCGGGAAGCAACGACCTTGATCTCGTAATGAGTGGGTCGCCCTCAATCCACGTGGAGAGCGATGAAGCCGCATGGAAACAGCGCTTGTTTTATTGCTTTCCCGATGGGCCAACTATGGGCGCAACGACGTTCAACCGGATTATATTTATCTCCGTTCACGCCAAAGGCGATAATGTCTCGACTAAATTTAGAATTTTCATTAAAACGCTCGAGCCCGGTTTTAAACAAGTCGTACGATGTCTAGCACAGCACTTGAAATGAAATACTGCTTACCTTACTGCCAGGTTCCTGATTGAAAATCGCTCAGTAGTGGATAGGACACTCGGACTATATTATGTATCATATCTAATGAACAATCGCTATACTGCGTGAGTAAGGCACTTGATCATAATAAGACCTCAGTTGTGGATAGATCGCTACTACACCAGCCACACGCGCGCCGTTTTACATATCACATAGTTGTGTATGCTGACTCACATAACTCCGTTTATGCGCACGCCCCGGAGTCGTGTTGCTTCGGACGAGGAAATAGTAATCTGTCAGGAAACTTATGTATATTTCGCATTGAACCTGGCAGGGGACGCTTGAAGCTTCTCCAACCTTCCAGAAGCCAAACTCCACATTATCGCGTGCAGGACGGTGCTTGATCCAATTCCTGTTGTGTTTCAAGGACCCTGGCCTCATGATCGACATCCGGAGCCAGACAATGCGACATTTAGGTACTGTTGGCGCTATTTTTGCGTGTCTTTAGCGGCGGGTGGGAGAAAGAAGCACGCTGAGCGCTGAGCACGGAAGGAAGCGGCGTTGCTACACCGGATCGCTGGATTACCACCAGAAGCATGTGACACACACACCCCCGGCTGCGGCGTCAGGTACGGAGTTGGAGGAAGGAAGTCCCAAAGATGAACGTTATCTCCGTCTCTCCACCTGACGCACCGATCCAAATTTGCCTGCTTCTTTAGTACATACACTCGGTTTGTACAGCCGGCAAAGCAACCGATTCTACTTTTCGTTGGCTGTCGGTGCAATCTTCTGTCGCCCATGTGATTGTTGATGGGGCTCGCAAACAATTAGACCAAATACAGATGTTGGTGCGGGCACGTGTCTGTAGGTAGTAAGGAAAAGAACTCGACGGTCTAGTGAAGTGAGCTGATAAACCATCCAGGCTACCTGTTTACTTGTCGCTGTGCGCGCCCCAGTCACCTCAAATTTGGATGTATATTTGTTGATGTGCCGGGAGACAAGGGACCGTGATTCTTAAATCGCGTCAGAAGCGGAGATGGCGGCGCAAATAACAATGATAGCGGTAATTATGCCGAGTTATGCTGTTGGTTTCTTGCCATAATTCCAGAACCAAGATGGCGCAGATGCCTTCTCCTGTAAGCCTACGGTTCGAAAACAATAGAGAGGGGAGGGGAGGGGGGGACCGGTAATTCTTGTTGAAACTTGAGGTAGTACGACAACGACGGTGGCGTTTGGAGTTGTAGTCACGTGGCCAACTGAGCTCCGATCTTACCGCTCGGCGGAAGGGGCTGTTCATCCAAAGCTTAAAATATCAAGCTATATAAAGTTTCTGCTGCCAGAAATATCGTCAACACTAGGCAGCATTCGGGCGACAAGATGAAACACCCCGTTTACGCATGGAGCTCCGATGCAACGGCTGTCCCACGCATACACATGTAGGCACGGTCAAAGAACAAACCGTGGTGAGAGTTCCGCCGGATGCTGTCCTAATGAGATAATTATCACATTTACATAAACCAAGGTACTAAAGTCCTGGTTTCTTCGTTTTCTTTTCATGAACAGCACGGCGAATATCCTCCTCCTTTCTGGCATCGATTGGCCATCCTGCTATACCTGCGTCCCATTCTACCATTCCCAGAAGGCAGAGTTTTTTTACGGGATATCAGACCGTTATACAGCTCTCCTTCTGCCCATCGTCGTCTATTGGCTGTTTTCCCTCTTCTTCTACCTGCTCGATATTTCAGGGTGGAAATGGTTAGAAAAACACAGGATACATGAGTCGGAAGAGGTGAAGTCCAGGAACCTAGTTTCGCTGTACCATGTCGTGTGGGCTGTCGTTGGTCAACAAGTCATCCAGACTGCGATCGGATTCTTGTGGATGGCGGAGGAAAGGCGCACCCTTGACCATATGGGGCGGATGCGGGACATTTCGGCGTTCTTGCATCCTCTCCTGACTCTCCTCCCCAGCAAGTGGAGCCTAGATACTCTTCCACGACTATCGTATTCGATTTATTGGTGGCTGATACCCACTGTGCAGTTTGTCGTTGCTATGTAAGTCAATAGTTCGCGGTACCATATTCCGTCCTTGACATTGACTAATGTAGCCCTGAAAAAAAGGTTAATATTCGATACTTGGCAATATTTCACACATCGTCTTATGCACACGAACCAATTTCTGTATCGCCATATCCATTCATGGCACCATAGATTATATGTGCCATATGCCTTTGGCGCACTGTATAATCACCCCGTCGAAGGGTGTATAATTGATACACTCGGTCTCGGCATCGTCAATATCTTGATGGGAATGTCAACGAGGCAAATGACGGCGTTTTTCGTGCTGCTGACAATGAAGAATGTTGATCATCACTGCGGCTACAGTTTCCCGCTCGACCCTTTCCAAATGTTCACTACCAACAATGCTGATTTCCATGATATTCATCACCAGGTAACGTTTTTTGATGACACACTTTCTCTCTCTTGATCGCCGCCGCCGTTCAATGTATAACTCACGTTCTGTCAGACGTTTGGGATGAAGTTTAACTTTTCACAATCGTTTTTCCTCCATTGGGATGTTATCTTGGGAACCCGTCTACAGCGCCGCGATGTTGAAAAAATGCGCCAGCAAAGAAAGTCAAAATGAAGGTGACCTTACATCATTGCGTGGGTTTTGTAACTTGTCGATGGGGCCAGATCTGAGATCTAATACCTTATTCTTAGCCATATCAATAACTACTCCTTTTGTACATATGCCGATGTAAATTATTCAAAGGTGTAATTGACATTATATCCACGCACACTCCACGTTCTGACATATCGATGGCATTAAGTATCGTACCATTCACTTTTTGATCATAGCCTTTAGCACTGCTAGCAGGACTCCGAGTCCTGTATGTGTGTGTGTGTGCCAGGGATTTAAATCTGGTCAGGCTTGAAATAGTTAGGGTTATTATAACTAAGCTGTTTTAATGCATCGAATGCCTCTCTCTCTCTCTCCCACACCGGAACCTCTTGCCCTAAATTAAAAAAATTGCACTTGTGGAATTTTTTTTAACGTGGGCGTGTATACGACCCAAATGGCCGGATCGTCCCAGTCACGTAAATGGACAGGTGCAATTTTTTTTTCAAGCTTCTGTTTAAAATTTAGCTTATACCTGACCCCCAAGGCCCGTGTTTTTTTTCTCGCTCCCGTTGCTCCACTGTGGCCACCTGGGTCATTATTATAAGCTCAAGCTCTTTCCCTTATTGTACCGTAGTAGAGAATAATCGCTCAACCCGTTGCATCGCTAGACATCGTTATCTGCCTCGTTCGAAGTACAACGATCTACGCCACCGCTCCCGCCAGGTCCGAAACGGGATACCAAATCATCGGGATACCTCTTGGACATTCCAAAAAGAAAAAAAGAATGTGGCCAAAGTTTTCAGAGTGGGCGTAGATAATATGGTGGGAGGCACTCTTTTTTTTTTTTTTGGGGGGGGGGGGGGGGGGGGGGGGGGGGAGATAATATGGTAGGAAGCACTCTTTTTGGGGGGGGGAGGCCTTCTTGAATCTCGGAACGACTTAACCATCCACTCCGCAGGCGACATGGTATCTATATCGATTACTGGGACAGCCTTTGTATCATTGTCAACTCCGTAAAAAACTGCGGTGGAAATGGTTGGACAAGAAGAGCCGCATATATATTATGACAGACCCTTTATGCCTATGGGCGGTGAGCTTGTAGGATGGAAGGAAGAATGCCCTGGCGTTGCTTCCGTACGGACTGCATCTTCGCAAACTTTTCCATCAAGTTATTGGCACGCGTGGCGCTGTAGGTGAATTATAATGATATCATGGAAAATGGAGGCGCATAGATTTTTGTAAACCAGAAGACTTGTGGTGCCATCTTAAAATGTAAGTCATAATTAATCCCGGTGTGCGCGGAATTTTGCTTCATAGTCGATCCATAGGATAAGCAGGTGCCATAATACCTTGTGATCATCGTATGGATATGAGCCTCGAGACGGGACATGACCCGTTCTTGTCGACTGAGGAAGTCGCCATGGACCAGTTTTCGCAATGTACATACATCCCCCTGGAGGTTTTCTCGCCAATTCAGTACCAGCCTGTTACGTTTCCCCCTAACTTGTTTTTTCTTTGTTTCAACATACCTATATGCTAGTGCGGTACCTACCAGAGTGGTTCCCCGGTGTGGGATTTAAAAAGACGGGCAAAGGAATGGAGGAAGATGCTCTATCAAATGGTTGAAAGCTCCTTCCAGTTTGTCAAAGAGGAATTGGCTCGTTCCCGCCTCCCCCCCTACGAACGTCTCTTCTCTACATGTTTCGCAGGATGACGGAACTACAATCACTTCGGTTGTGTCTGAACTGATGCGGAGCGAATCGCTATGATTTAAGGTGCAATTGACAAATCCGTGTTTGCAGACTGTATCTACTATGTATGCTTTCTTCAAAGCGATGTTTCTTTACCCAGAAGTCCACATGAAAGCACAGGCCGAGATTGACAGCGTTGTTGATCAAGACAGGCTGCCGACTATTGATGACAAAGAAAGACTACCGTACGCTTCTGCCTTAGTTACAGAAGCAATACGTTGGCATGTTGTGGTACCCCAAATGGTGGCGACCTCACCGGGTCATGGAGGATGATATTCATAATGATTACTTCATCCCCTAAGGTTCCGTAGTTTTCCCCAACGCTTGGTACGTAAGACGAACCGCCGAAATTGGGGTTGATATAACTTTAATGGTAGGCTCATGGTCTTTGATCTTACGAGGTTCATGGGGATGGACGAACATGGTCCAGAGCCCGATCCTCGAGGCTTCGTTTTCGGGTTCGGAAGAAGCTATGGATTTTGCGTCTCTAAAGAGCCAAACAACTTCTCCTTGACTGGTTTGGTCTCGTTAGAATATGTCCAGGTAATTAGTCTTCTCAATATGCCTCTATTTCTAACCCATCCCCTAAGGCGCATTTTAGCTGATTATTCCATCTTCGTAACTTGCGCTAATGTTCTTGTAACTCTCAATATCCTTCCGTACATAGAAGGTGGACAGGTCGTTACGCCAGACCTGAACCAATTGGCAGACACAGTCAGGTCAGTATCTTGCCATGCCCTTTGAATTCAGATTATGTATAACTCTTATTTAGCCATCCTTCTCCTTTCAAGTGCAGGATTGTGCCCAGGTCTTCGAGGGCCCTTGCACTGATAAATGCATAGATCTCCGGGTGATGTTTCTTTTTCATATATGGGTAATTCGAAGTGATTGCACAATGGCAGGAGAGGATCTGGCTTTGACTTGAATGAAGACACGAGTTCAGTGTTTCATACGAAGTAGACAACTGAGCTTTTTCTCGAGGCCAAAACAATAAAAAGGCACGGCCGAGATCTGATTGGTCCAGGCACGCTTCTTCACGTGAACCAGCAGTGCCAAACACTCTCGAACTCATTTTTCGGACCCCTGAAGGCGGGGATGAGGACGAGATTTCAGGCACAGATTCTTGCTCGTCCTTTGACCCGAAATTGCGACCGAGTGCACAAGAGCGACTAAAGGATAGTTGGCTACTGTGATTTTTGAAGTGTTCTGTAATACTATTTCTGTCCCGGAATTTTGGCGAGATTCCGCTTCCTGGGCTTCCCTAGCGCATTCTGAAACGTTCATTGATCGCGCACGTACATAATACAGACCTGATATAAGATGCACAATGGATTTAGTGTGTGCGGCTACATAACAGCGCCTTCTCATAATCTGCCCATTCACTATGTAACATCTTCTCCCACTGTCATGTAACTGTTCACATTTTTATATTGGAAAAATTCTTTCCATTTCTTCGGCACCCCTGTCTACGCATCCATTGTCGAATTACATGGCAAGCGCGCGTCGACGCGCCTCCTGGCTTAGTCCATGTCAAACCGTCGTATTTAGACTTTATCGGAAGAGGCGGAATACGGTCAACAAATGATAGGGTAGCAGTAGGCAAAAAGGACGGCGAGTTAAAATGTATTCCGGGGGCGATGAGAACGTCCAGGGGTAATGAGAGGTGATCAGCTTGCTATTCCAACACGCTGAACTATCAA
>KI547016.1:1579-25739 GCA_000497225.1 Amanita jacksonii TRTC168611 | reverse complement strand
TTGATTGCTATCCCCAGGATAGATGGTGCATCAAGTTGGTTGTGAATGGAATATACCTCGTTAGCTTCACGCAGGTAGCACTGGTGCTGTATAGCACTTATAGCATAATCATACCAAGTAGCATGGTACTTATGCGTCAAGATGTGGCTGTTTCGATATGCCAAGGAATCCTTTCGATCACTGGTGAGGATCCTAGTCTTTCTATTCTACTCAATTCAAATTGATTGTTGGATATACCAGTCACCGTCATAACGCAGTGCTTTTACGCCTATAGGGTTTATCTATTGTCACGACATTTGTGGATAGCTGCTATGATCACCTTCGTACGCCCTGACACCTGGCCTTGCTTAATTCCGGCGCCTGATGCAAGTAAATATCCCCAGGTTTCCTTTGCTCAGCTAGTGCTAGCGCTAGCAAATCTTGGCGAGGCGGCCGTCAACGCGTACTCTCCGTACTTTGTTCGACAAGGTGTATTCACACTCACGGTGGTACGCACGCCCGCTTCAGATGAATCGATTTCGTGACATCCCTTTCACAGTGCTTGCTCACTACAACTGTTATATGTGACATCGTGATTGCAGCTGCCATGGTTTTCTTCGTGAGCCAGGTTCTTCATTCCCTCTTGGTATCCATACTGAAATCATCGTAGGTGGCACGGAGTGGCACTGGTCTTGCATCCACAACTCATCTTATGAGGAAAGTCATACGACTAACTGTTGAAACGGGCACTGTTACAGGTAAGCATTGTTTAGTTTGAGACACCACCACCAAATCAAATGAATACACAGCAGGGGGCGCTCTAGCTGGCCTAATTCTCTACGTCGCTTTCCCAAGTCAACTTTACGCCTCCCCCATAGTCGTTTCACTCGACAAGTGGTATTCGACTGCGTTGTTAGCTCAACTGAATGGACGCGAGAAAACCCCGGGCGTGAACGAAGTTACTGCCGAGTTTGCCTACTTGGAATCCGGTAGCGGCCCGCGACCAAGTTTTGACAGGAAGCAGGAGGAAGGTGATATGTCGCAGCAAGACACACTATCAACGAGCGCTCGCAGCTCTGATCGGCTTTCAGTGATATATGAACCAGGGCAATCAAACCCATCGACTGGTGCGGGGCATGCTGTACGTTCATGTTTTTAGCTCAATACGGACCTTCCCTGAACATGTGCGTTGTATCCTAGACTACTCTCTTATAAAATTTTAAGGCAGAGGGCTTTGTGATGATTTATTAATGGCTGCTTTACCGAAGACAACCCCATTGCCCAACGCTTGCTAGAAGACGTTATCTATACAGTCTTGCTTCGGAGTTTTCTTCCTGGAGAGATGAAGTTAATAGAAAGCGTTCGTAATACTGATGGGCAACATGCATGTACCTTAGGGCTGAAACATGCTACAACGTCTCCATTTCAGGAGGCGACATATGTTACGCAGGGTTCAACATTCAATATTTACCTTGCTTGTATATGTTAGCGGATCAGTTGGGCACATATTCGTGCTGTGTCAGTTCACACGCCTGTGATCGGAGTTGTTGTTTGTTTATAAAACACCACCCTATTGCCCATAGTACCACCCAGATCATTGCGCCTGCGGAGATGTCAAACGCATTGTCAGTCCTTACTTATAGATGTGAACCTCTTGCTTACCCTCTACAGGGATGCCACATCTCTTGTACGTCGCCCCTACGAAGGTTCTAACCCTCGCTTTAGTTGGCTTTCTAGATGACAGGTTACTTGCTTAACATTGGTCTCTTCGGAGCGTTGACGGTCCAAGCGTGTACGTTTACCCACCCCCTTCCGATACCTCGATTACTGATCCGTCCGTGTTACTCAGATCACCATTTCGTTCACTATCCCCACGATAGATGGTCCGTAAAGTTGGTTGTGAATGGAATCTATGTTTGCGAATGCGCGCAGACAGCATTAGGCTTATGCGGTGTATACAGCCTGGTCACCCGAAGCAGTCTCAGTTGGAATCTACGGAGCTTAATCATAGTATTGTGCTTCGTAATCTTTTCAATCACAGGTAAGGGATTCTAACATTACCAAGGACTATGTAACTCGGGAGGCTGACCGTCAAATTCGCCAGTTAGGGTTATCACTCAGTCCTTTTACGCCTACAGGGTGTATCTGTTGTCACATAAAGTGTGGATAACCACAACGATTGTCATCGTATGCCCCGATTTATCTGATTCTACTACCTCATGCAAGCAACGCGCCTAGACGTCCTTCGTTCAGCTTGTCTTAGCATCCGTGATTTTGGCGGAGGCCATTTTCAGCTTGAATTCCATTGGCTCCCTTCCAGTGGGTATTTCAACGCCTGTAACAGTACGTATATGCGTTTCAAACCGATTGGCCTATGTGATATTTAGTTTTATAGTGCTTGTTTGCTGTCACTGGTATATGCGATGTCATAATTGCCGCTGCCATGATCTTTTTTGTGAGATTCTTCACGCCCTTAGGAGGTTCATCCTGAAAGTGCCTTAGCTATCACGGAGTAACACGGACCTTGCATCGACAAATCGCCTTTTGAAGAAAGTCATACGGCATACGGTCGAAACGGGCGCTGTGACTGGTAAGTTTCATTCAATTAATTTTCAGTCGAACATCAAAATAACGGAGGCCTATCCAGCCGTAGGTGCGCTGGCTTGCCTAATCCTATTTGTTGCCTTCCCGAACCGGCTTTACGTCGTCGCCATAGCGTTTCCGCTCGACAAGCTGTATTCGACTGCGTTGCTAGCCCAACTGAATGGACGAAAGGAAGCCGTAGATCTAAGCGAAGTAACAGTCGAGTTCGCCTCTTTGGAATCTGGTGGCGTTTTTGGTAGGAAGAAAAAGGTTGAAAGTGACGGATTGGGGCAAGGGACGTTTGAAATAGGTGCTGGATGGCCCGATCAACTTCTGGCGACGTCCAGTCAGAATCACTGAGCATTACAAGTTGCTATAATAATCGACGTGAGTGTTGTAAGACTATGCCTCATAGAATAATGTCTCCGGCTTTGAGATTATTGCGTGAGAGTGACCACAAAGGACGGTCGGCATGTAGTACGTTAGTTGACACCACAGACGAGATCGATGCCATGCCTGATAGAACAACTTCGCGCTTTTTCCACTGCCATGCCAAATGCGTAGTGACTCGTCTAACAACTAATTTGAAAGACACAATAATGACGTCTATTGTCCATAGTGTCGTATAAAAACACCACTAGTTCAATCTACAGATTACGAGTGGTACCATATGCCATAGCTGGCGCGAGGGTGCGAGGGTGCGATAGGATTCGGAAGCCGCGTCGACAGATTCCTCATACCCGGGCCAGTTCGTCGGGACAATACAACAAGTTTCCTCCTGATACCACTTCTCTCCTACGGGGGGCCGACCGGCCATTGACACAGCGGATGCGATACAACACCGCGGAATATCCCATAGCCAAGAGTCCTCAGTTCGGTTCGTTACATGTATTCCTCTTCGTCCATGTTATCCAAGGGCCATTTCGCCACGACCCTCCTTCAGCGCGAAAGTTTCGCCTTCCCATGGTCACTGGCGTGGCAGAAAAGGCGGCGGCGGAGGAGCGTACCCATGGGCGTAATGAAGTTCGTTGTACGACTCCGTGTTATTGACGTAGTGGTAGTGAGTATACCAGCAAGGAGGGTGTCAGTGTGTACCAAACAAGGACACACTCACACGTCGCCTTCAATCACTTTGCACATACAACACCATGGTTCGTCCCTACACAACTTTTATTCAAAGTACTTACCTTAACCCCACAGGCCGCAGCTGCAGCCGTTTCTGATTCCGTGCCTATAGAAACTGCACACGATGATATGATTGTGAGTTCTTATTTCCTCTTCCTCTTCCGCATTCCGCACAAACCACACAACCGTTGCTGAACCTATTCCTGCCACCGCCAACCTCCAGCACGATGCGCAGCTAGATTACTATGGAAAACGCTTAGCTACTTGTTCTTCCGATCGTACAGTTAGAGTGTTTGATGTGGTTGATGGGGAAACGCAACGTGCCGGACAGACTCTTAAAGGGTGCGTCAATGCTTTTTTAACACTTAGTTCCCATTGACTTATCGCGGGTTTTTGATATATAGGCATACAGGTCCCGTATGGCAAGTCGCGTGGGCTCATCCAAAATACGGACACATTCTCGCGTCTTGTTCATACGACGGGAAAGTGTTAATTTGGAAAGAACAGCAAGGACAAGGTCACGTTTCCGCTGGTTGGACAAAAGTCAAAGAACATACGCTTCACACTGCATCTGGTACGTTCCGTTTTGTACACACTTTACTTTATATCAACGCCTTCTAATCGGCCCATTCCAGTCAACTCCGTTTCGTGGGCACCACACGAACTCGGTGCCATGCTAGCATGCGCGTCCTCAGATGGAAAAGTATCCGTATTAACATTTAAAAGTACGCCCAATCCTCCTCGTGTCTAATCCCCCACATTACTGTCCCTGACCATGAACCGTTATGTTTCAGACGACGGACAATGGGGCGCCGACTTATTTGATGGACACGCAATTGGGTGCAACGCTGTCTCCTGGGCACCGGCCACCGTCCCCGGCTCCCTAATCACACCACAAACCCAAACAGCCCAAGGCCAACCCCCAGCGGCCCAACCTCCCTCCGTCAAACGATTTGCCAGCGCCGGGTGCGACAACCTCGTCAAAATCTGGGGGTACAGGGAAGACACGCAGTCCTGGATCGAAGAAGAAATTCTCGAGGGTCATACTGACTGGGTGAGAGACGTTGCTTGGGCGCCGAGTATTGGATTGCCGAGGAGCTATATCGCCACAGCTTCTCAAGACCGGACTGTGTTGATTTGGACGAAGGATAGCCCGACGGCGCCTTGGGTTAAAACTGCGCTAGACCCCTCGTCGACGTACACGTCCAGTGGCGGGGCGTCCCTGCCTCCAGGTAAATTCCCAGATGTGGTGTGGCGTGTATCATGGAGCTTGGCAGGAAATCTGCTCGCAGTAAGTTGCGGAGATGGAAAGGTGACGTTGTGGAAAGAAAATCTGAAAGGTGTTTGGGAATGCGTCAGCGATATGAATAGTTGAGCTTATATATGCGCCTTTTTCGCCAACTACACCTTAAAACACGAATGTCCTTACCGTACCAAACCGAGAAACAGTTCGCCCTCGCTGCAGTTCGGAGAGCATGCAGACTGACCTCGACTGTCTTTCATAAGCTCGTCAAGAACGAAACCTTGACGAAAGGCGACAAATCTCCCGTGACAGGTAGCCTACTACTCCAATGTTCAACTGACTCTCTAAAACTTCCTTGCAAGTCGGCGACTTCGCCGCACAGGCTCTCATAAGCACCATGCTACAACGATCCTTCCCAGATGACCCTATCGTCGGCGAAGAAGACGCCTCAGAGCTGCGGTCCGACGACCCGTCTTCATCAAACCTCCGCGACCGCATCGTCGCGCTCGCCAACGAAGCTCTCACAGCCGACCTTGATCTAGGAGACCAAAAAGAATGGGGAATAGGCTCCGGTCAAAAACGAACCACAGATGAGCTGCTGGATGCTATTGACCGCGGAAATCATCCTGGTGGTAGAAATGGACGTGAGTTCGTCCTAACACTCATCTTTGATTCTCACAAAAAAAACCAAAAAAAAAAAACACAGGGATGTGGACGATTGACCCAATTGACGGAACCAAAGGGTTCTTGAGAGGCGAACAGTATGCGGTGTGCCTCGCCCTCATCGTCGATGCCCAAGTCCAAGTCGGTGTTATCGGTTGTCCCAATCTCCCCGTTTCTCCAGAAAACACGCAAGACAGAGGTTGCATCTTTGTCGCTGTAAGAGGGCACGGTGCAGAGCAAGTCAGTTTTTTTTTTGAATCTTTTGTCTGTTTGTCTCATTCAGAACTTCTGGGGGGCGGCGGCGGGTTTGCGTTCCAGCTAGGTCACACTAAACGGCTCCAATCCAACACCACTCAGAATACCCGATTTTTTACCTGAACAGGTCAACTTTTTAGAATCCGTCGAGGCTGCTCATTCGTCGCATTCTTTCAACGACCATGTGAGCACCTTGCTTGGGATCACTCGCCCACCTGTACGGATGGATAGCCAAGCAAAGTACGGTTGCTTGGCGAGAGGTGATGGCGCGGTCTATTTACGTATGCCGACTGGCGTTGGTTATAAAGAGAAAATCTGGGTACGCAGATTTTTGTCCTTCTACCTGCCGCAAATTGGAGCATCCTCATATTCTCGTCTGCTAAGGACCATGCACCAGGTTCACTACTCGTCGAGGAAGCAGGAGGCGTCGTCACAGATTCACGAGGACATTCACTCGATTTCGGTCTCGGTAGGACCCTAGGGGAGAATTACGGTGTTGTAGCGGCTGGGAAAGAGACGCATGGTCGTGTTCTTGCTGCTGTTCAGAGCGCGTTAGCTGCTCAGGAGAAAGCGGCTATGTGATATTCATTTTGGAGGGGTCGTTATTCTCGTGTAAGGATGTGCGGTCTGACCCTCAATAGAGTCGTTAAGGAGAGGATTTGATATCCTCCACTTATTCCATGCGGGCTGACCAGTCCGGGTGCAGCTAAAAACCTTTAGCATGGGAAGTCCTTCAATTTTCGCGAGCGGCTAAGTACTGACAAGCGCCTCCTCGCTCCCGGGCCCGGGCCCTTTATGCTATGTCGATAATCGAAGTTCAAAAATTTCCAAGTCGACGAGACACTCTACTATCTATGATATCGCTGCTCACGATTTCACGGCTGATTTGAACAGGTGATAAGTTATATGAACATTGCAGAAAAGGTGGCATGGTGTGAACCAACATGAAATAGTTGCATGCAAGAAATTTTGAACGTTTAGATTGCATCGACAATCAGATGAAGTTGATCCCACGCCTAATGGGTTTATGGACTCCTTAAACAGCATATGACTGGTGCCCAATTCCGATATTGCAACCGATGTCAAAAGACATCAGATAGAGGGTTACATACACTAGTCTATTGGTTACTCCGGGTCAATGGAAACCTCGGCGAATTCGGAGGTCAGATTCGAAACCAAGTTCTGTGAACAAACCGACCTGTCGGAAGACACATTTCCATGTTATGTGGAGTAGAAGCAGCATGTGTTAACGGTGTTGGGCTTATGGGAATCGCAAAGTGCGCCGACTATCAAGTACCGACGTTCGAATGATAGTACTCGGGACTATGATTCAGCAGTTGGGCTTCTTTTTTTGAGACCCATGACATGAGAATACGTGTGTTTCTGGACGTGAATATCACAAACGCCGGTGGACCCATTGCGAACGAGGAAGGCAAAGGGGAAGGAAACCTTAGTGAGGGCGTCGGACATGATAGACTACCGAGTCCATGGGAACGCAACCCCAGGAAGGCAAGTTCAGCCCGGCAGCTAACAATCTTGGCAGGGTCCCGGCATGGCACCGAGAGGATCTGATTGGTTGCCAACGGACGATGATGGCATCAGTGACTCCACTGCCTAATCTGTTGGCACTGGATCCTCACGCGCCCATCTTCCCTAAGTCTTATTCCTGGAATATATATTCTGGGCGCTGCCATCCCAGAATCCTACCCCCAACGCATCATTTCACCTCCTTTACCTTTACTCAGTGCTGTTAGCTAAAAAAAACAAAATGCCCTCGTACGTCTCCACATCGTCCTGCCCCCCATGACTGACTGACTGACCGACGCCCTTCATCAAACCAGGTCTGACATATTTGCCCTCTTTCTTGTACGTTTGACTCCCCCTTTTTTCCAACCTGAACGAACTGACTCTGTTATGAAACAGACCGTTATCGTTTTAACTGGGGTAATTTACCTCATCGTCTCCACGAACAAAGCCATGGATAGTGTCATGCAAAGTGCTAAACAAAGGTTCGATATCGTTGTTCAAGCTATGTTCTCTGAACTTACGCTGGGGGGGGGAAACAATTTAGTTTGAAATCAAAAGGTCTTGATATCTCTTCAAGCGGTATCGCCGTGAAGACCGACAAGGTATTTGATCGAGAATCGTACATGGACGCAACGCAAAGGTAAAGCCCTCCCCCTTGTCTTATGTCCGAACCCTGTTCTAAGATCGACCTATAGAGGGATTATAAATGCATTGAACGCATCTTCTCACAATCACCAGAGCAAGCGATCCACCTCAGCCACCCCTCTCATTCGCACGCAGTCCGGTGCCACTAATGGTAACAAGCATCACGGTGCCACTCCCCTGTTGCGAAGTCACAGCAATCAAGGGGCGCACGACAAAAAACAATCAACACGTTTTTGGAAAGGAAGACGCTCGGACAAGGAGTCCTTGTGATGTTCAGAGCTACTTGTATATTTTTGCTTAACTGTGTACTGTAATGACCCAGTGTAATACGCGGTCCGTGTGAAATTATCTACGTGTATGCTTGAGCAGAGCGAAAGCTCTGCGGGTATCAGGAAAATACAACACAAGGAATACAACAAGAACACACAGCACCCAGATAATGGCTAACTATAACCAAAAAGGATATTTAACAGATCTCTCCATCCTCTCTTTACGACTAGCTGAGTTCCGCCGGCGTATTCATACGCCAGCCATTCAAGGTATCGAGCGTCGTTGCCGCTCAATGGACCTAACTCGAACGCGAGTACTTCCTTGGGTCCCAGCTCAAGAACTGTATCTTGACCCCAATTTTCAGGGAGCAACGACTCGAGGATAGATAGATGGAAATTGGTATGAGCGTGGAACGTCTGCAGAAGTGCCATGCTCATCAACAGCTGCTTGTCTTGCCGTTCCCTTTCTTCATCAGCGTCGTTGACCGGAGCCTGGCCCTCACCAGCACTGGAGGCCATAGAGGACGATACGTCCCGCGCTCGTCCATAGGTCCCATTCTTGCTGCTAGCCCAAGACATCGCGCTCGCTCTCTTCGGGGCCCGGCTGCTAATAGTCGAGGTGCTCCCAATACCTCCACTCGAGTTGATATTAGGCCCTCCCTCAATCCCCATTCCCCTATTCCGGACGTATGTACCGCTCCCAAAGGACAAGTCGTCATCCCCTTCTAATTGGATCGCACCCCAGTTCTCCGGTCCATCTACGGTTGAATACGACATCTTCGAGTTCCCTCGCCATGACCCCAGCCATAGCCCAGCGCATACGATACAAACGTCCTCATAAATACGCCATGCATCTGACCACGTGGACAACAGTTTCGCAGCTTTACCGTCCAATGACGCAGGCGGGCCACAACAGTCATGGTGTGAAGCGTTATCGGTATCTAGGCCCAGGATTCGTTCTAGTTCATTCCACTGGGCGAGAATCAACCAGATGGTTTAGTGTATTAGCAACACTCACCAGTTTCACGTCACTCCAAGCAAATCGAATAGCTGATAGACGATGTGTGGGTCCCTTCATACCAGGTGGTGCAGGAATAGGCTTTGACGAGTAAAACGTAGGTCTTGTCGCCTTGTTAGGTGTAGATGTTGTAAGATCAATGAGCAAATCGTAGAATGAAGGTTTTTCCAGAAATAAAGCGTCGGTGGTACCTACACGCGGCCGTCAGTCACGGGGACAAAACAAACATCTTGGATCATCACTCACATGCGATCCATCCCCTTCCAGTTTGACTTTCGGAGTTTAACCGATCAAGGTCTGTTAGGGTCACCATCCCAAGCATGCTGATAGCTTCCTTCGTCTTAGTCCTCAGTCTTCTAGGGTATTCTGGGACTGATTCTTGTAGTGCAGATGGCTCGACTTGGCTTTCGAAACACATGTCGGCTGCAACGTGGCATAGAATGCACGCCGGTTCAACCGGGGGTAATGTGAAGATAAGGATTCTTCGCCGGCCGATGACATGCTTGTAAAGAGTCATAGATGATGGGCCTAATATCCGCAGTAGGTGAGCAAGGTGCATCGTCGGCGCAGCAGACGGGGGCTCCGCCTTGAGCTATCGGGTCTACAGTTTAATGGCATTTCTTTTCACAAACATGGATCACTGACCTCGACAAAATCATGACTCCAACCATTCCAACTTCCTGCACCACCAAGATCGGAACTCCGTACCTTCCTCTCCTCGAAAAAAAGTCTTGCAGGTTCCCAATCGTCTTCAAGTGGGTCGAGCGAGCCGGAAGAACTCGAGAAGCGCGCATACAATGCCTTTGATAGCTCCTTGAGCGCCTTGACATGTCTCCACGGTCTAGGTCTTTGTGATCTTGCAAGAAGTACGCCAAGGGAAGTCAAACGGAAGCCGCGGTGTCCCGTCTCCGTAGTTCGCCTTCTTCGGAAGACACATACGCCATGTTGACCGCCCTTTGTGAAATACCTGAAGTTTGATGAGACAGCAGATAATCAGGCATTAATTCGCCCTCCTCACACAACATCTTGTTCTACCACATGTAGTCCGCTTGGTAGTGCACTAAATTCAACGTGGTCGAGGTTGAGATCTACACCAATCATAAGTCAGCAGAGTTAGAAAAGCGAAAGACCTATAGATGAGACACGCACCATTACTTGCCTTTAGGCACCAATCTATAACGTTACCCTTGGTGGGGTGGAAAGAGGCGTGAAATATTGCAACTAGGTCACACATGAGCGCGAAGCACGTGGCCATATTCGGTTAAGCAGCTTACCGACATCCTGCGGTGGCTTTTGAACGAGGTCTGATGAGGACATTTTGAACGTGAGGATCGTGAATGAATCGTAGAAAGAAAGAAGGGTCAAACGCCTCTAGATGGACTGGCGGCATTTACAGTCACGCCACGTCACATCATCCTCTGCCGCTGTCATCATGTCCCAAGGAAAGCTCCAGACTATCAGTATTGCTGATCTTGACCTCGCCCAGCTTGCTGATGTCAAAAAACAACTCGATGAGGTATTCAACTTTCTATATCCATCACATATATTTTACTCACAGTCCAATTCCCTTTTCCAGGAGTTGAATCATCTCACGAATTCACTGGTTCAGCTTAAGCAGGCCCAGGCCAAGTTCAAAACGTGTATAAAAAATGTGGACGAGATCAACCCGCAAAATAAAGGTATAGCATAATAAATCGATGCCTGAACCGTTACTCATTCGTGTTTTGCAGGCAAGACGATTCTCGTGCCGTTAACAAACTCGCTATACGTCCCCGGAAAACTGTGCGACACGGATCATGTCGTGGTTGACGTCGGAACGGGGTACTATGTGCGGAAGGTGAGCCGGATAATCGCTTATATGATGTGATTCAGATATCCATATGTGTCCCAAGACACGACAACAAGCAATAAAGCATTACACGGCCAAGGTTGATTACATTCAGACGAATCTCGATACGCTGGAGGAAACGGTACAAAAGAAAAGAGAGAATCTGAACTATATCGTATCCGTGATACAGTCCAAGATACAATCACAAGCAGGAAGTGGGACTAAACCATAGGTCCGGTACCCTTTGCGAGCATTTTCGAGTACCTTGGTACATCAGCATTATAGGGTGCATTACGTATTCGTCATACTTGTAGCAATACACATCATTCATTTTGCCCAATCATCGACGCCACTCGTCTTAGGGATGCCAGGAGAAGGCAGCGAAGAGAATTGTACTTCCACGAATACCATCTGCACGCCACCAGCTCGCTTATCAAATGCGTTGAAGAGATTTGGCGTATCCTCCAATGGCACACGAACTTTAGTCCAGATTAGCATGTGATTTCATTCATCCAAAATGAAAGGCACGAACAAGGCAGGGTTGAGCTCATCGGCCGTGATGTAATGATGGAAGATCTCTTCCCAATACTTGGCTACCGGCGCTTGTCCATTACCAATGAGCCTGAAAGGATATCAACACATTATGTTGTGGTCACCTGATCCCCTTTTCCATAAAGCTCCAGCATCAAAGGTTTCTACACCTTGTGATACAGCGTCTTGGACTATGGGTCATCCGAAACCTAACAGAAAAGAAGGGACCTTGCTCACCACAATTCAACATCATGTCTATTTCCCTCTTGGCAAACTCGATGATACGTTTCGGGAAATCTATGTATTCCATATAATTGATCGTATCGATACCAGGCTCCGCCGCGGCGAAATCGAGCCTCTCCTCATACTTGTTAATTCCGATGATTCGAGAGGCACCCTTGAGTTGGGCCCACTTGGCAACGCAGATTTCTGTGGGCCTAAAGTCCTTAGTTGTTTCCCTGTCAGTCGACCACACTCCTTTGCAACTGGTAATGTTTCCCGGTTCTGAAATAACTTGATGCCAGGCGAAGACGAAGGTCACGCTTGATAGTTCGCTTTCTCAAAAGAAGACCGCTCGTTCATGCAGAGTAGTAGTGGAAACGAGAGACTGACATCGCCGGTGACTATAGTTTCATCTTCTCATAATTGATTGTGTATAACTACCCTTTGCTAAGTACTGAAACATTAGATCACCCAGTCTGATACCCTTGTCAATTCCGGCGTGTCAGGACTCGGTGGGCTGGAAAAACTGGTTTGAACGAAGACCTTTTCAATGCCGCCCTTGCGTTCATCGTAGATCTGGTACACCCTTGGTAGATCCTCGAGTGGGATGCGATGCGTAATCATGCTGGCGTAGTAAGGTCAATGCAAGGTCTGCGCTCCACTGGTTGCCTACTTACAACAACGGGTCAAACTTTCCAGGAATGATGTATTCGTTGAGAATCTCCTCCCAATACAGATGGACAGGTGCTGGGCCATTTCCAACGAGACTAGAATGAAAAAAAAAAATCTGGGTTAGGAACCATGCGAATGGCCAGGGAGGCACCTTACCGGACCCCTTTCTCTACAAGCGCCCCTACATTTACACCATTGGCATAGCCCACATACGTCGCTGTGATCCCACACCGACCGACCTTTCTAACCGATACCAACATTTCATTGATCGTCTCCGGCACATCTGTTTCCAACATGAGTGTCTTTTGTAATTTGTGAATGAGCGACTTTGGCTCCTGAAAAGTTCCACAGTCGATAGCGACGTCCAACCCACGGCCCTTTGTGAGTTCATAAATGGTCTGCGGCACATTTGTATGGGTCTTGAAGTTGATGGTGTCTACGTTTGGCATCTTGGCACTCGCAAGATCGAGGCGATCCTGAATGGAGTCAATCATGATGACACGAGAGGCGCCTTTTACCAAGGCCCAACGTGCGGTACATAACCCGACAGGACCCGCTCCCTATACGACATGGATGAGACTGATTACAGACAAGGTATAAGTCTGTACAAACCCATATACCGACTGTATCACCTTCTTTCACGCCAGTGTCAATGACAGCATGATAACCCGTGGGGATGAGTTCTGACAGGAAAAGCGCCTTTTCATCTGAGACATCACCCGGGATGGGGAGCAGGTTAACGTCGCCTTTTGGAACGCGAACGTATTCTGCCTGTCCTCCTGGAAAACCGCCGGCAAATTGTAAACCTAAGGGGGCAGAATCACGTTTTTCGAACCCTTCTTCTCGTGCGCTGTGAAAGTAATTGGTTACGCCGTATCCTTGGTGAAGGTGACATACATTAAATGGTTCATGTTCACACAAAACGATGACAACTTTTGGTTGCAATATTCACAGTGTCCACAGGCAATCTGGAAAGAGCCGACAACGCGGTGGCCCGGTTTCATATTACGAACTTGGCTCCCCACTTCATCAACCACACCGATAAACTTGAATGTTTTTAGCCTAAAAAATTATATTCTGGAATTAGCTCATAGCGGCGTACCTCGTGTCCTAATATGTCCCTTCTTCGTAGGTCCATGACTTCCCCGCGGTAGCTTCAAGTTGTATGGATCAGAAAATCTCACTGCGCGTGAAAGTATATCCTTACAGATGTAAATCAGAGCCAGATATGCTCGTTCCTTTGACCTTGACTATGACATCGTCCGGCTGTACAATAGCTGGAACAAAAGTATCTACAATCCGGACATCCTTGTTTCCGAACCAAGCCAGGGCTTTCATGGTTCTACAGTCAGGTCGAGGCTTGTATCCAGGGCAGTCCACCAGCTTTTCTGTGTCCATAACCTTTTGGATTGTGATATTTCAGTTGTGAAGCTCGGAATTATGGAACATCTACCTCTTGCGCAAAATCTGAACTTGAAGGGGTTTGCATCGTGTCAGTAATGGGGTTTCAGATTTGCGTTCGGTCTTATATACCGAACATAAATTCTTTATGATCATAGGTGACACTCGTGATGTCATTGTCTTATGGCCGAGCGCTGTTGGAGGACGAGTAGGAATTTGGTCCCGGGCCGTTAAGCCGGTTTTCCCATCCCACCAACATATTCTTTGCATGGCCATGGACCAAGAGATATTTCAACCCAGGGATTCCAAAAGAAAGAGGGAGAATTCCCCGATTTCAAATCTTCCTAAACACCAGGGAACCGGTTCTACGAATTCCAAAAGAACGAGAGAAAATTCCTCGACAGCAGATGAACCTCATCATCCCGAAAGCGAATCCACTGGCATTACTCACAACTCCGCACCATCCCTTCCTCCGGCCCAGGGTTTCTTCCACGGCGCAAAAGACTTCGTAATTGAGAACTCCATCATGACCGATATTCAAGGAGATGTGGTTTTTCGATTTGGTGAGTATTGTTTACGACTGACATTGGGAGAAGTTCGCCTTATGTATTGCTCAGAGGGTCCACCAATTGAAGAATTCAATTATCTAGTAGGCAGACGCAATATCAACGTACGACATTGGAAGCCTGATTTCCAACAATACAGTTTACGCAGCACATGGAAGGACTTGTTACAGTCAAAGACCTGGACAAAATAGCGGTGAAGATGAAAGAACATGCTTTGGTCTGTGCCCTCCAGTAAATTGTACTACACGACTCTTATTCTTTTTCAGAGTCAAGCTATCAGGAACCTCCCACGTGCAAATGCTGCGTATAATGATTACACTCCGAGTAAGAGGCGACGCTCTCCGTGCTTCAAAAATACAAGGCAAACACTGTTGAAAGAGGTTGCGCTATGTATCACAAGCACAGACGGGCCTCGGGCATATCTCCTCTTTGGTATAGCTGGTGTCGGAAAGTCTACTGTTGCCCAGACCGTTGCGGAGAGGGCAGATAACCTTCGTCTCCTCGGCGCGTCTTTCTTTTTCTCAAGGGATGGAGCAGATCGGAAGACGGCGGAGAAATTGTTCACCTCAATAGCGTTTCAGCTCTGCGTCCATGATAAACAATTTGCTGAGGCCATTGGAGCTGTCCTGACCATGGAGCGAGGCGCTGCCGCAATATCGAAAGATCCTCAAGAGCAGCTTATGATACTCATAATTGAACCATTGCGGGACATTGTTAAGTCACGATCACTACCAACTGTCATTGTCGTTGATGCGTTGGACGAGTGCGATGTTGATGATAGTCCAACTGTTCTCATGGCATTGAGCCGACTTGTTCAAGATCTCCCATCTTTCAAAGTCATCTTGACCACTCGTCCTCAACCACACCTTCAATATCTTCTCGGAAACCTGGGCGCCCATCATGTCTTCCGAATGGAAGATATCGAACAGAAGATTGTTGACGGCGATATACGACTTTACCTTGATTACAATCTTTCCCCGGATCAGGTCTTTAATCGTTTGCCAATGCTCCGTCGA
Source organism: Amanita jacksonii TRTC168611 (assembly GCA_000497225.1). Taxonomy (NCBI): domain Eukaryota; kingdom Fungi; phylum Basidiomycota; class Agaricomycetes; order Agaricales; family Amanitaceae; genus Amanita; species Amanita jacksonii. The sequence goes on along the minus strand of KI547016.1, from coordinate 10,196 downwards.
AAGTGGGCTGCTAATAACGAGGAGATAGACTCTCTCGTCAAGGCTTCGGGTAGACTCTTTATCATCGCCTCTACAGCTTTACTCTTCATTCTCGACACAAATGCTTGTAGCCCTGCGTCCCGTATGAAAACGCTACGGGAGGAAATTTCTCGGAACCGCACACCTTTTGATAAGTTGAACGACTTTTATACCGTCATACTACGAAGCGCTGTTCCCCTCGGTTGCGGGCACGATGTAATTGAGCGCTACCAACTTGTTGTCGGTACTATCGTGGTCATTGAAGACCCTCTCCCTGTCGGGATTCTCGCCAGCCTCATCGACATAGTAGATGACGATGTGTACTATGTGCTTGGCAGTCTACAGTCGGTCATCTCCCTTGGCACGGACGATGTCCCACTCGTATACCATAAATCGTTCCCCGATTACGTCACGGATGACAAGCGCTGCAGGGACAGTGATCTCTGCATTGTTCGTAAAGACCATCATACTCGGCTTACGACTCGTTGTTTTCGTGTCATGAATACCCATCTGAAGCGCAACATTCTCAGCCTTGGCGCACTTTCACAATACCTAGATAATGACGATGCCCTAGAGGAAGAACACCTATCACGGGATGATGTACAACGCATGATTCCATCCAAGTTGCAATATGCATCTGTCCATTGGGCAAACCACCTTGTGCGGGCAGGCCTTGAAGACGGTGATCTCATGGCTGAATTGAGGATGTTTATCAGAGAACACCTATTACATTGGCTCGAAACACTAAGCTGGATCGCCAAGTTAAACATTGCGCACGTTTCTCTTTCTGCTGTTATGAGGCTTCTGGTAATACGAATGTCCTTTGCAGAGATATTAAACTACGTGCTGATGTTGTTACACAGACGTTGGATTCTGAAATGCGCGAAATGTTCCATGATGTGTTTACCTTTGTTTCAAGGCATTACGAGAGCGCCGCCGAGAGTGCGCTCTACATATATCACTCTGCTCTTCCATTCACCCCAACGGAAACCCTCTTATACCGAGTCTATGAACATCAAGCACTTTTGTTCAAGGTAGAAGGTGGGCCAGAACGATGGGATCTCCTCATTGCCGAAAAGACGCATGGTGATGGCAAGAAAGTCTCCCACGTTGCATTCGCGAATGATAACTCACAATTTGCTTCTCGGAGTGACGATTCCATTATCGTTGACGTCAAGCTGTGGGATGGCACAAATGGTTCACCTGCCACCGTCGGGCCATTTTATGGCGAAGAAGCTGCCCTCGCAGACGACTTTTCCATGTTGGCCATGTCGCATGATAGCACCGTGACAGCATATAGCACATCAAATAATGCACCTGTTGCTTCGTTCGACCACTCTTCGAAGGTTGGCATGGTTGCGGTCTCATTTGATGGCTCCTGGCTGGCTGCAGGGTTACAGAATGAGACAGTTCACATATGGGACGTAGAAAAAGGGGTTTCAATTGCCCACTTTGACGACTATGACGGCGGCCTCCTGAAATTTTCCCCGCAGAAGCATTTGCTTGCCTTTTCGTCGCAGAATGGCATTGGTCTATGGAGCGGGGAAGATGCTGCTGTAATGTTGAGTCATGAACTTGAGAAGCCCGTCGATCTCGTCTTCTCTTCTAGTAGCGCTCGACTTGCCACCGTGGCAGTGAAGGATGACGCGTACAGCTTGAGGCTCTGGAGCGGCGAACATGGGGACTTGATTGCAGTCGCTAGGGATGTAGGTGAAAGGGTGGCGATCTCGGCCGATGGCTCATCAGTTGCTACCGGAGGAGAGAAACAAAGGGTGCAGTTGCGGAGTGGGGATTCTCTGACACTCATTGACACGATCCCTATCGACCATATTACTTCTCTGGCCTTCTCCGGTGACCTGCTTGCCTTTGCTTATATGCTCGGCGTGGCGCTTCATGACATCAAAAGCAAGATACTTATTACGGTATTTTCAATCTTCTTCCCCAGTTCCTTGGCATTTTCGCCCGATGGCACCCGACTTGTCGCTGGGAGTAATTTGGGTACAGTGCACCTATGGGATGTCCCAAGCGTCGAACCACCTACTACCAAGCCCGAACCATCGTCGAGTCCTGTCCTCGCCCTAGCCTTCTCCCTGGACTGTAAACGACTCGCTTCTGGACGTCGGGATGGCTCTGTCGAACTATGGGACACGGGCAATATGCAACAGTCACTGTCCCACCACACCGAGCATTCACATGAAGTCACGGTACTCGCCTTCTCCCCTGATGGTGACGAACTGGCTTCAGGGTCATACGACCAGATGGTATTTTGGGATGGTGGAGATGGTTCGCCGAGGACTATTATCGAGCACTCATTCTCCGATGAGTTCTCGTCCCTGGCGCTCTCAGTTAGCCTTCTGGCAGCCGCAACAAAGAATGTCATCACACTCTGGGATCGCACATCGCTGCAGCTAATTCACACATTCAACCAATGCAGCAACTCGCTATCGTTGTCGCTTGATGGCTCCGTGCTTGCATCTACTGACTCACACGAGATAACAGTGTGGGATACAGAGAAACTTGAAGTAACCGCTACATTCGCTGACGGTCGAACAAATACTAGTAGCTGGCTTCTTTTTTCACCAGACGGATCCAAGCTCCTCTTCCAAGACGGACACTATGGGTTTGCATTACTCGACATTGTTAACGAGGCCATTTGCGATGCCGCAAATGAGGATCTTAGTTGGGTCCCTGGCTTGAATGGAATTCTAATGACATGGACTTTTAGCTATGGAAGTTGCCTTTTAGGACGATTCCTTGAGCGTCGTGTCTACACACCGGTGTTCCGCGCCCCCCATGATATTAACCAGCGGAGTTTTGCTAGTCAATCGTCCATGTTCGCACTGGGGCGCCAGGATGGTCGCATCCTCCTCGTACGACCACGTATGAATTGTTGAGTCGAGTTCACTGGGCGTATTCTACAATGCAATCAGACACTCTTCACCGAAGGAGCAGGGAGTGTGGGAGAGTGGACACCATGGTGGATCGGAGGTTGAGCATTAGGACCTGAGGTATGGTGATGGCATGTAAAGTTGTAGAGGCTTTGTAGTAAGGAAATCAAACGAGGAACGTGTGTATCAAGCTGAAACAGAGTCCATGTCAGAGCGTCTAGGAGGGTACAATAAACCGCGCTTCAGCAGCACTCAAAACTGGATTGCTTTTAGTTCTTCTCAACTTGTATTGCATATGGCCGTTAGGGGGAATTGTGGGCATACTCAGCGTTTCAAACTCCATGGCTGAGACTTGTATAATTCACACAATTCGTGCTTTATGCTTGCCAGTGTCCGCCTTCGAGTTGTTCCTGACACAATACACTGACAAATGTGCGCCCCTAATTCCGACGATCGTGACAAAATTAGCCGGCAGCGACCCGGCGCCTAGTTCCTAACTCAGCGGCTGACGGTTGCTCAACTATCCTGACTGCCTTTTAGGTTGCCACTCTGTGTTTTACCTGCCCCATTGCTACCCCTCTCATGGCGGTGCCTCCATTATCCCTTTACATTTCCTTCGTACCGTTTACGCTCACATTTGCAGATCGCAGACTGGCGACTGGGGGGATGTAGAAACTCACTGCCAACATCAAATAGCTCGAACGCGGTAAACCAGCCAACCTTAGTTCTTGCTCAGGCTCATGCCTATCTTTGTCCTTGATGCAGCTGATGTTTTCCACGCATAGGTCAATGGATGAGCACTTCACGGCTGGCAAAAAGCGAAGGATGGCAAGCTCTGGTCAAGCTGTCGTCCAGAGCCTTTATGTCACGCTGTTGGGGTTGAGGAGTGGAGGGTGCGTGCTCCGACCAGGCGCGCTACCGCTTGCTCCTTAACTTGGGTAGGCCATTCACAACGAGAACATGAGCATAGTTGAGTCAAGTACGACATTTCACCTGACGCTCTAAACGTTTTTTCTATTTAGGCCAATATATCGAAACGCTAAACGTACCACTGTATATTTTCCTACTTTATCCACCCTTATCTACTCAACGAAATTGATTTCAAATAATTGTTTTTTTAGGGACCGCGGGTGTCGACAAGGGGAGAGGGCAACGCAACGGCGTGAAGATTACCACAACACCCACCCAGGATTTCCACTATGCCGCTTTTCATCCTATTTTCCTTTTATGCAATGTTTCTGATTTTCTCGTGCATTATTTGCATGTCTTGCAGATGTCGATCATGGGCGAGGGCAATGACCACAACATGGACAGACTGCACCGGCCACCCAGGACCTATAGTTTGCTGCTTCCCATTCCTGCTCTGCTTCTAAACAATGGAGCTGACTTTCATGTCCATTGTCTGTAGGATTTGCGGGTATCAACATCGGGCAAGGGCAGCAGCGATATGAACATTACCGCAACAATACCTAAGAGTTCCAGTCTGCCACTTTTCTATTCTTGTTCTTCTTCCATGCGCGCGTTCTTCCTAGAAATGGCATAACGGGCGAGGGCAGCACAACAACCTGACGATTCAACATAGAAAAGTCCCACTATTTACTTCCATTGAAGAACTTCCGAGCGTCAAAAATGTCAAGGTTTCAAAACCCAAGAATGCATTGCCTGCGTATCGTCGTACCGTCCTTTCCTCTCGTTCTTCCATTTTGTCCCCTTTATCGATCATATTTCACTTTTCTAGCATCCTATCATGCATGGCACATTGTCACCTGCTCCAAAACATCTACATGATAACATTTTAAGCCCTGTGACCGTTACAAAGCTGAGTACTTCATTGCACTCCGATGCCACTAACTAGAGGAGGTTGCAACGCAACGTGTCCCATACGGATCTTGGCCAGATTCGGTTGGAAACTGCGGGTTGTACCACGCGTTCACGACAAGTGAGTAAGGTGCGAGTCTTGGCCCAACTCGTATCCCGGAAGCTTTGACGTGAGCGCTGGGGAGCGTAGATGTGTGAGTCCTGGCCCGGCTCACTGTCCAATCTCCAGGCCTGCCTCTTCCCTCCTTTACATCTTTCCTGCTTTCTGGCAGAGAAATTTAACAGGTCCAACCGCACATAGTCATCCGCTGGACAACACATCAAGGCTCTCAAAGACGAACGGTCACCCCCATCACTTTCTCATCACCCCCCGCCAACTGATATTGTGCTGACAGCCCCCGCCAGCCGCCTGGAAACGGCAAGATCCCAAAAAGGGCAGGGCGGACGTAGTTACCTACGACGTTCTTAAATGAGGCCAGGTGAGAACCCTCATCCTCCCTTTAACGGGCGAGGGCGTACCGCTCGTACCGCTCGTATCGTTACTATTGGACTGGAATGAAGTGCCCGAGCGCGAGCCTGCGTAAGAGCAATGTTTGATACAAGGGAACCTCTGTCCTTTGCTCGCACAGCAGCGCCACTCCGTGCAACCTGACGATATGTTTCATTGAGTTCCGCACATGGAGAGCCATGGTTCGTTTGTACCTTGGATGCCACTGTGAATATTACAGTTCTAAACCCAATAGTATCCCTGCCGTGCCTGCATCGTTTGGCGCCATGGAGCCGTCCGTAAACGCTACGGAGCTCGACTCTGTCCAGCTTTGGACTTCGCCTCGGAGGTCTCTGAGCCAGGACTTGAATTCTTTGGATGTTTTCTTAGGATGGTCGAAGTTGACGTATAAAATACGACTTTCATGGGTGTCGACCATGCGGTGTCCTGGCGTATTTTCGTCGTAAAAAGGATCGAATGATTCATTACAGGAAGCTCTCCCGTAGGGCGTTGAGAGGATTTTTGGACTATCGGCGCGGTTTGGATACCGGACGTATCTTTGTGATGTGGTGTGTTATGAACCTTGGTGTAGAATGTCTTGTCAATTCGGGGCTGTGGCAATCCTGGCCCAGAACCTTGTCCTGTAGGCTCGAAAGTAACGATTACATGTGGATGGGTGTGGTAGTAAATAACGCTCGCCCTGTCTGGGCTCAGCGCTCATCCTAGATGGGAATGTTGGGCACGGCTATCAAAACTGGTTCCGCTGTGGCTTGAATCCGCATCCTCTCCTACCAGTTCATGCATTCATGTTCCAAAAATTAGCTGGATGGAAGCGCGCAAAACGGAAAAAGAAAAACTCCTCGACTGAACAAGACCCCCGCCAGCATGGATCCGACCAGCCTGTTTCTAATATAGTTCCTAGCATAACCGACACGTTACAAGGCAGCAGCAGTCGTGCGCCAATCCTATCTACAGAGCCCCCCAATCAATCAAAGCATCCAATTTCCGACCGTTCAATTGGCGATCATCAACTTTCTTCTGTCCCTCCTCCTAGCAGCATACTTCAGCCTATCCAGGACAATGCACCACCAGCCTCTTCCGCTGCTCCAGCCAGGGCACCCGTTGAACACTCCTCAACTCCAAACAATCTCATCCATTCTGCAACTCGTTCGGGCAGCCAGATGGGAAGGGAGCCTGTGTTGCCTCCACCCCTGCCCCCCAACGCCATATCGCAAGGAATCCTCGAAGGAGCGAAAGACTTCAAAATCGAGAATTCTGTCTTGACAAACGTTCAGGGAAATGCCGTAATTTTTAAATTCGATACAGGTGGATGCGATTGCATGTGATTATGAGGAATTGAACCTAATCATTAACCAGGGAGCCCACCTAGTGAAGAATTCAAGTCTGTGGTACGTACGGGATAGCAGATTTAGTTAACCTTTCCAATGACACCTGTAGCTCATAAATTGTATGGCGGGTTCCATCACAGTGCAAGACTTGGATAAGATAGAAAAACGCACCTTGGTAATTATTCTCCAGCTTTTCCGCATGCTATTCTCAATCTCTACGTTCAGAGTCAAGCCATCCGGGATCTACCACGTGCAAAGGCGGCATACGATGACTACGTTACCCGGGATAGGCGACGTGTGGCATGCTTTGAGGGCACAAGGCAAGCGCTTCTCGAAGAGATTGCGCAATCTATTGCAAGTTCTGAAGGACCTCGGACATACCTTTTATTCGGAATAGCTGGTGTTGGCAAGTCGACCGTAGCTCAGACGGTTGCCGAGAGAGCGGACGACCTCCATCTCCTTGGCGCTTCTTTCTTTTTTTCAAGGGACGAAGCAGACCGCAGAAATGCTGAGAAGTTCTTTACCACTATTGCTTTCCAATTGTGCGTTTACGACGCGCGCTTCGCTCAAGCCATTGGGACAGCCCTGACTGAGGAACAAGGAGCCTCTGCGACGTCTAAGGACCCTCAGCGACAACTCAAAGCACTCATATTGGAACCGTTGCAAGCAATCGCCAAGTCACGCTTGTTACCGATTGTGATCGTGGTCGATGCGTTGGACGAGTGCGACGTTGATGATGGCCCAGTCGTTCTCATGGCCTTGGACCAACTCGTCCGGGAGCTCCCTTTTTTCAAGGTCGTACTGACCACCCGTCCTCAGCCCCATCTTCAATATCTCCTGGATCGTTTAGGCGCTCATCAATTTCTCCGAATGGAAGACATTGAAAAGAAAGTTGTCGAAAGTGACATACGACTTTACCTTGAATATAGCCTTTCTCAATACCAAGTCAATACTCGTTTGCCAACCCTTCGTCGGAAATGGGCTGCTAATGATGAAGAGATCCAATCTCTCGTCATGGCTGCAGGTCTACTCTTCATCATCGCCTCTACTGCTGTTCTTTTCATTCTTGACCCTGCTGCTCGTAATCCCACATCTCGGATGAAAACGCTACGGGAAGAGTTTACTCAGAATCGGACCTCTTTCAATACATTGAACAAATTTTATACCATTATATTACGGAACGCTGTCCCCCTCGGTTGCGAGCATGATATAGTGGACCGTTACCAAGGTGTTGTTGGCACTATAGTGCTCATCGAGGAGCCCCTTTCTGTGAGGACTCTTGCCAGGCTCATCGATATACCAGAAGATGACGTGTACGCCGCGCTGGAGGACCTACAATCTGTCATTTCCCTTGGTAGCAATGATATACCGCTCATATACCACAAGTCGTTCCCCGACTATATCACAGACGGTCAGCGCTGCCAAGCCACAGATCTTCATATTGCTTCGAAAGAGCATCACACGCGGCTCACGACTTCTTGTCTCCACGTGATGAATATTTATCTGAAACGTAATATGCTTGGCCTTACAACCATTTCACAATACTTGAGCAACGACAAGGCCATAGAGGAAGACAAGCTATCGGACGATTATGTACAAGGCTCGATTCCGCCTGAGCTGCAGTATGCATCCGTCCATTGGGCCAACCACCTTGCGCAGGCGGACCTCGAGGACAGTCATCTCACGACCGAATTAGAGGCGTTCGTCAAGGAGCGCCTATTGTGTTGGCTTGAAGCGCTGAGCTGGATTCATAAGTTAGATACCGCGCACAACCTTCTTGGTATTGTTCTCAAACTTCGGGTAAGGACAAATTCTTTTTCAAAAATCAAGATTAATCTGAAGGTCATCGAGCAGGCCTTCAGCCCGCATACACGCCAAATTATCTCTGATGCGCTTCGTTTTGTTTCAAGGTGTTACGAGAAGATCAAAGAGAACGCTCTCTATATATACCACTCCGCCCTCCCATTCACGCCAACAGCCACTCTCTTGTACCAAACGTATCAGCATCAGGCACTTTTATGTCAAGTAGAAGGCGCCCCCGCACAGTGGGACATAAT
>KI547015.1:166375-201168 GCA_000497225.1 Amanita jacksonii TRTC168611 | reverse complement strand
GAGGGAAATGACAGAGAGTTGAGTTTCAGTAGAGCACTGCTTCATGATGCAGTGAGATGATGGAATAAGGCAACAGTTAATGTTACAGTGTTATTTCAACATGCAGTCATATAACATTGTTGAATGTACCAGGAAATTACCACAATCACATGACCTATTGCTTGGTTCCATGAACCAAATGACTGAGCAAAAAAACTGTCTGGATGCATTATACCAGATGATTAATTTCTGGTCACATGATAAGGCACTCAATAAGCTCATGCTTATACTACCATATACCCCAGATGTATACCTATAACATATGTTTTTTTCAGAATTTTATCTATTTTATTTCTGCAGCTACAGACTGCTCATTCCAGTTTCACCAAACATCCAGACAGTTTTTTGGGTCACTGTATCTAGCCTACACAATAGCTCCCAACCTGTCCCACACCCTGCTAATGAAACTGCTATTCAGGAAGGAAAAAAAACAGTATGCTTGCAATCCCCTGGGTAGCCCCCATCCCCTTTCAAGACCATCCAGATTGACTTCTAAAGCATTGCAAGTTTTATTAGTTAATATGTGCTAGTAAAAAAAAATACAAAAAAGGGCCATTTTCCCTATTAGGCAACTCGCGAATGAACTCATTATGGACACGCTGAACACGCACACTCACAATGAGTAACTACGACCAACTACACCGCCAATGCCGCACTCTAGAGAATCAATTTGATTCCAAGTTGACCTCATATTCCCAGCTTGTTTCGACCCTTGTGCGTGACAAAACCGACCTGGAGGCAACGGGCTCCCTGGACCGGTGGAAAGACTTGGAACGGGAACTGGAGGAATTGCTAGTCAAGGCACGCAATTGACCCTGATATCTATTTACTATCATGTTGACGTTCGCCACAGTTAGATGAATCAAATGGACAACTCTCAAAACTTGCTAGCAATCCCGAGTTACTTTCACCTGCTATGCTGCGGACCATCCAGAGGCATAGGGAAGTCTGCCAAGGTAATGCGCGTGAGTTGCGAAGAACAAAGGTTTGCTTTAATCCACCCTTCATGGCCTGCGTCAAAATCATTTGTTGCAGACCAGCGCACAAAATGCATTGGACCAAACGAACCTGTTAAAGGGGGTTCGAAACGACATTGAGTGTGTCCTCCCTTTTGTCAAATGGTGCAGACCGTGACTGACCTCCGATAGTGCATACAAGTCCTCCGCTGCTGACGCGCTGTTAGCGGAGCGAGGACGTATCGATAGTTCACACCAGATGACTGATGAACTTCTCCAGTGAGCCGTGTGCCTCAGCAGGTTAACCTTCTCATATCACTCTCCTTAGGCAAGCATATGAAACTCGCTCAGAATTCTCTCGTCAACGTAGTGCATTATCAGGCATAAACAGTCGAATGGCAGGTGTCATTAGTGAGTTTTGATGTAAGCCACTCCCCTTATCCTCCCTTATGTTATCATAGACACCGTACCTGGTATCAACAACCTGGTTTCCTTGATTCGTACACGACGGCGGAGAGACTCGGTCATTATGGGCGTTATGATTGGTGTTTGCACCATATTGCTTTTATCGTACATTTGGCGCTAATGTCTTTTTAATGCACCCACGCCATCTCTATGTCCCTTCGTGTGATGGTGTATTCTTCTCAGTCCCTGATACCTTGAATGGATGGTTCCCTTGCTTGAATTTTATCCAGTTATCCTCCAAATGCTTCACGGCACCTATGTTTTCTTGTTGACTTTGCTCCCAATGGTCCTCAACATACCACCCTTTCACCTCCGCCACAATTAAGAGCATCTCCCAGGTTTTCTGCGTTGTCATGTTTGCGTTGTTATAGTCGGATTCCACCAGAATTCTGTCTGGTGAGCAAGCATCTATCAGACGCCTAAGATTTGATTTGCGACCGTTTATAGCGATGGAGGTGGACAAGAACACATTTGGGTGTACTCCCTTATCCTCCATGTTAGTAGTAGGTCGCGTTGCTTGGAGAAAGGCCTTACTTCTATAGTTTTCCATGTTTCCACACTGAAGCCACAACTGTGCATGTCGATACTGATATTGCACCAGAGTTGTTTATGTTTAGTTCTCATTTTGTTCAAAAGAGTAATTGTAGTCTCTTGTGATCTTACACTATGGAAACTCACGTTCCTGTCTAGTTCAATCGCAAGTTCTAACTGTGTTTCAACGATGGTGAGCTGGTGCTCAAGAGGGACGGTAAAAGGTGTTAATTCTCGTGGTGATGCATTCGGGTCGATGGGTATGCGAAATGATCGGTCTAAACCTACTTCTCCTAGCATAGCATTTGGAAAGGCTTCCAGGTTGCCACGTAGTTCAGTAATAACGTCCGGCAAAAGTCGTGGCTCGGGAAGGTGTGGTAGGAGTTCCTCAAGGATATCTTCGTCAGCGTTATCAGAGTTTCCCATAAGCAGCGTCCGGTAGTGCTCTTCCTTTGAGCCATACGGCCGTAGAGCGATGCAATGCGAAAACCACGGGTGATATCCTGTAAAATGCATGACGATCGCCGCAATTCACCAGATAGAAGTGTACAAACCAAAACAAGGGATGACTTTAGAAGGATACTGCAAAGCGAGATCGCGAACGAGCGATTGGTCAGATTGTCTGCTTGCCATGGCGCATATCGTTATATCAAGGCTCTGCATGGTTTCGTGAGGTATAACCGGTGCATCTGTTGGATGGCAATGTACGTCGACGACATGCTGCAATACTTGCTTGTCGGGAAGAGCCTGCATTTACCGGTGTCACATGTTTGCCCAGTCATGTTTTCTTTGGCAAGACGCGCATTTTGGGATCGACTCATGTCAAAGCACCTGCACCTCAACGCATCTCCCCCGGTCCACAGATGGATGAAAGACAAGCTAGACAGGAATGTCTTCCACAAGTCCATTCCGATTCTTGCCGCCCGCGTTCCGCCTGAAAAAACAAACGCGATGCTGAAGGCATTGCCTATGAGAAGGTCACGCCGAGCTGCTAGCCATTATCATCATATCATCCAGCTGACTGTTCACCTCAGGGCTTTGATGGATCTACCCAAAATCCGTACTGTCATGCCGGATCCGTCAAATTCCGGCAGTCGTTTGGTCCTTCTGAATGTATCGAAAGAAGGTATGGCCCTCGCAGTCATCCAACAGTGGTCACCCAGTAATGTATGTGCAAGATAGCTGACCTCTCGCCGGAAACGCTTGAATTCATACAAGATGAAACTTATGGTCTCGTTAGTCATTCCATAGAGCTAAGTTATGATTATTGGACAGCAGGTAGGTGCGTTTCTGTGCCCTCGCCCTAGGTCTTTCACCGAGAAGCTCAGATGAAATCTTGCATGCCATCCTTCCGGAGGAATTGTTGGACGGCTCTCCTTCAGGATTTGCCATGACTGGGCACATAGGTCCGTTTGGAGCCAAGCTTTTGGGAAGTGTATACTGATGATGATTATAGCCCATATGAATTTGAATAACGAGTATTTACCCTACAAGCATATAATCGCTCAAGTTATTCTCGATGTGAGAAGCAACAGATACATCGAAGGACAGCTGACTTAGAGTAACTTCCAGAAAAATAAACACGTCAAGACCGTCGTCAACAAGCTTGATACCATAGACTCGCAATTTCGATTCTTTAAAATGGAACTGCTCGCCGGTGATCCGAATCTTATTGTTGAGCACGTGTGTGGAGTGCATCGTCATAAGACTCTAGCTAACCAACCATCACAGCACGAATCAGACTGTCGCTTCACTTTCGATTTCACAAAGGTGTACTGGAACTCGAGGCTGCACACAGAACACGATCGCATAATACAGAAATTCTCTCCGGACGACGTCGTCGTAGATGTTTTTGCAGGGGTCGGTCCGTTTGCTATTCCCGCGGCGAAGAGAGGTTGTGGTGTTCTTGCAAATGATTTGAACCCTGAAAGTGCGAAGTACCTCACCAAAAACGTGCAGGACAACAGAGTACGTTGCATTCCCCTTTCCTCATGTCTGAGTTGTTCATTTGCCCAGGTAGCGGACCTCGTTAGAGTTTATTGTGAGGACGGGCGGGTCTTTATTCGGGCTGCTGTAGCCCGGGTCTATGATGATCCATTTTCTCCATTCAGCAAGCCTCCTGTGAGTCGGACTCGGCAGGATAGGGAGCGTCGGAGAGCCAGAAAGTTGGCGGCAGAAGGGTCCACGGAGGATCCCGCTAAAGTAGTTAAACGCCCTCGAGGAAAGATCTCGCACTTCGTCATGAATCTACCTGATTCAGCGATAGAATTCCTGGATGCGTTCCGAGGGATTCTCTCCGATCAGGTGCGCGATTTGGGGCAGCAGTATGACACCATGCCTATTGTGCACTGCCATTGCTTTACCCGGGAGCTGGAGTTTGATAAAGCTGAAAGTGATATACTGAAGGTGATCTTGTTCCGTGTTTAATTAAGGGCTTGGAGCGCTGATGATTAGACCAGCGTGTTGAGGAGCAACTTGGAGCAGAGTTGAAGGGACATGAACTACACTTGGTTCGGTCAGTAGCGCCCAATAAGGAGATGTATTGTATCAGCTTTAGGTTGCCTGAGGAAGTGGCGTTTAAAATTTACTGAAATCTAAAGCTGCCGTCTCTGTCCGAGAGTGAACGGAACTCTTGTGATCGGCTAAATTGGGAGACCGGAATTTAATCCGCCTTCGAAAAAACTTTACAACATTATCCCCTTCGGTTCCTCGCCCCCCCTCCTAGGCCTCGCCTATCTCCCGCTCATTTCTATACCCCCCTACATAACGTATTGCCCTTAATGTCCCCGTCCGCTATACACTGCGATGCAGGCAAGCCATCGCTGACTGCAACCGCTCTCAGCACCGTGCGAACTGCAGTGTCAATCCCTGAAAGTGAATTGAAGCGTTGGAAAAGAACCTTTGACACCCATGCGAAACTTGTCAATGGCGAAAAGTGAGATGGGCCCATAGCGCTTATGTTTGTTACTAACAACACCATGGCTGAAGGGTCCTTGACCAAGACAGCTTCGTCAATGCTATTGCACCTAAAGCCGACCTTGGGAAAATTGACCGTGCACAGTTTGCCCTTTTATTCCGCGTTGCTGACACATCGAAACGCGGTTTGGTATCTTGGGATGACTTTACAGTGTTTGAGACTGTTCTGAAGCGACCGGACGCCGATTACTGGATGGCCTTCCAGTACTTTGATGTGTATGAATGTTGAAGATTCCACTCCGTTTCGAAACTCACCAGATCTTAGAGACCGTTCGGGATACATCACGTTCGACGAGTTCAAGCAAGTTTTCCTGGCGAACGTTGGGCCTGACGCCATTCCATTTGATTTTGACTGGTACGTCATATGCACTTGCATTATTTACTTTGCCCACCTCATACAGTGACTGGGTTAAACTGCATCTCGGGAAGAAAAACGGAACACATGTGCTTGGATGTGAACAATTTCATCTGTTCTTTGTACTGTTATTGACTAGCATGATCTCGAAGATAATGAATTTACCCAACTTATGAAAGGACTGCAAGGCGAAAGACTGCGTCAAGCGTTCAGACATCTAGATCAGGATCAGGATGGATTTATTAGACCCGATCAGTTCAAGCAGATTATCTTAGTACGACCTTTCATGGCAATACCCGCCTTATAACTCATCCGGTTTATCAGGAAATTGTGGGACATAAATTATCGGACGCAGTAATAGACAGACTGCCAACCCTTTGCACTCTGACCCCAGGGCAACGTATATCTTTTTCTGAGGTGGTCGCATTCCATAATGTCATCAGAGGTTCGTGGCTTTTGTTTTGTTCGTCGGCTATTTCCTTACTCCTTTCTGTACAGAAATGGATATCATAGAACGGTAAACCAGATTATATGCTGCCCACGAATTCACTGCTGACGTTATCTGCTAGATTAATTCGCGAAGCGACAGCAAAAAGCAAAGATGGACGCATAGACCAATCGGACTTTCTCAATTATTCTGCATCAAAATCACGTTATTCCCTATTTACACCTATGGAGGCTTCTATAATATTCCACTTTGCTGGGCGTGGGGCTCCGTCATCGCGACTAGCCCTACTAGACTTTGCATCGTTGTTGGATCCTAGATGGAAACCGCCGCAAGAGGAGTTTGAGACTCCGGCTGCCTCGAAATCGTTCTTACAAGTGGTTCTACGCTCTGCATACAATTTCGTACAAGGCGGTATGTGACCAGAGGCTCGTAACTATGACATGCTCCTTAACATCCTCCAGGTGTTGCGGGTGCATTCGGTGCCACTATTGTATACCCCATAGATATGGGTAAGTATAGTTAAAACATACACAGCGTGTTTCTGAATATACTCTAGTGAAGGTGAGCTCTCGCATTGAATACATGTATCTATTATTTCCTCCATGGTGTTTTAGACTCGGTAAGCTTTCAAGTCCTGCTTCGATGATCTGACATACCTTTGACGATAACGTAGCATGCAGAATCAGAGGACCACCGTTGTGGGCCAGGTTCTGTACAAGAATAGCATAGACTGCGCAAAGAAAATCCTTCGCAACGAAGGTTTTTTGGGGTTTTATCGCGGACTGGGGCCGCAATTAGTTGTATGAGTCTCATTTTGTGTAATCTGGACGATTTTCAAGGTGCTTTCATCGTCGTAGGGCGTGGCTCCAGAGAAAGCGATCAAGCTTACCGTAAATGACCTGGTTCGAGCGAAGACTATGGATCCTGAAACAGGTCGTATCAAACTTTCTTGGGAGTTGATTGCAGGTGGAACTGCTGGTGGATGCCAAGTGGTACAGATGTTTCGCTGCCGCTGTCAATACCGTGGAAGCTGATTGCCATGCAATATCCTAGATATTCACCAATCCTCTTGAGATTGTGTAAGTCAACTAGTGGTTCGTGAAATGTTAAACACATTGTTCCTAGTAAAATTCGGTTACAAGTCCAAGGCGAGGCTGCGAAAATGGAGGGTGCCATCCCTAAAGGTGCAATTCACATCATCCGCCAGCTAGGCCTGTTTGGCCTATATAGAGGGGCAACTGCCTGTCTCCTGCGTGATATACCATTTTCAGCCATCTACTTCCCGTCTTATTCTCACTTGAAGAAGGATGTTTTCCATGAAGGTTATAATGGCAAACAGCTATCATTTGCCGAGACCCTTGCCGCTGCCGCGATGGCGTGAGTTCGTCTGACCGCTGCTTTTCGTGATGGGCTGAATACATTATATCCAGAGGAATGCCGGCTGCTTACCTTACCACACCTGCTGGTTCGCCTGCTACATTGGACTAGATCCGTATAACTGACACGCGCAATTAGATGTCGTGAAAACTAGGTTACAGGTAGAAGCGAGAAAAGGCGAAACGAATTATAAAGGAGTCAGAGACGCCTTCGTGAAAATATGTTGGTTTTCTAGCCCACTTCACATCGCGTTTGGGCTGACATGAGGCTGATAGATCGTGAAGAGGGATTCCGAGCTTTGTTTAAGGGTGGTCCCGCCCGTGTCATTCGAAGTAGTCCACAGTTTGGCTTCACACTATTAGGTGAGCTAGCTTCGCTCTTCCCCAGTGATATTGCTATAGGATGCATCACCTAGGCTACGAAACTCTCAAGACATTTGTGCGTATATCATTGAATCTAAGCATTGGCTTGTTACTAAACATATCCTCTCCGGTGCTAACAGTTCCCCGTAAGTGATCATTGTTCATACACAGGTCCAGTGTCTGACGCCGGCGCTAGTATCCATCGCAAGAGAAACCGCGGCAAATTGAAACAGCCCTTACGTCCCGTCCCGACGAAATGTCACGCATCCGGGCAAGGAATGCTCTCAAAATTCTGCTCGATGTACATGGCGACTTCGGCCGGCGGGCGATGGCCTCGAGCTCAACCCCATCTCTGGTCAATCCGCGCTTATCTTCATAGTCATAGAGTTGTCCTAATAAACATAATAAATTATGTCAGACATGTCGAAGATAGAATTTTGAATCCACCCTATTCCCTTGTATTCCCTCTTATCCATGTTAGATTAAAATCTAATTAATTTTTGGCTCTTTCCACACGCATTGGCCGATTTATAATGTAAGGTGCATACAAGGCCTTACGGTATGTAAGCATCAGAGTAAGTGGCTTTCTCTATAAAGTATGGACCATTCACTGTACCAGTAAATCATAGCCTATCATCACAGGTCCCGTTGGCACCTGAGTGGAGGTTCCACATGAGTACCCCTCCAAACATCATTAACCAGTTACAGCACTAAAATCCAAACCATGATTTGGCGCTTTGCTGGGCTGCGAGCTTCTTTGCCTGTTTTAAGATCAAAACTACCGTGTCATCAGCGCTTCACTGACACCCACCTGTGCCACCATACTGCGGCTACCCGACTCCAATGCGTTGAATCGTTCTCCCAGGTCTTCCAAAATCTGTCTGTTGTTTGATTGACGATAAGGTGGTGTATCAAGGGCAATTAAGGGGACGTAGAACGTACCCTCTCTCGCCGATTGCAGACGTTAGCTTCCCATATATTTCGTTTTGGACAGCAGCCGCTCTGGTCGCTAGGTCGGAAGCTTGTGAGCTTCCGCCAACTGACGTTTCTACTGCTTGTGACTCCGGCTTGGGTATAGGCCTCTCCGGTCCTCCCACTGATATCAAAGGTGAGATTATGACGCTAGCGTGGACGACATGGACTTACAAAGATCGTCCACCTGATCACCACTCATAGACGAGCCAAATCTAAACCACGCACTCAACAGAGACGTAGGGCCTACAGAAACAGGCTGGGGTTGTGAGGGCACAGTCGGGGCCGAAGGTATCAGCTCGACATCCGGCGGGGAGTAGGCTCGCCGGAAATTAAATAATGTACCATACACAGCCTCATATATCTGCCCAGTTGTTGGATGCGGCGAGAGGGCAACGTAATCTCCTGACGTGTCGATGTTGGGAGGTCTACACAACTTATCGCATTTGCAGTACCGAGAATGATATGGGCTTACAGTGATGCAATTGGCGGCAACTCAATTGTATGAAGATGCTCGAGGTGTGGCAACGAGTATACGAGCACAAGGTGCTTGTCACTGAAAGCCACCAGAGCGTGGAATCCTATTCCTACGATAAGTGACTTTGCTTGACTCCCCAGATTACGTACCCATTCTTTCAATAATCTGTGTGCTTTGGATATGGCCTGAATCATTGCTCCAATTTGCCTTTGATACGCGCTGTCCGTCGATTTCAGCATAGACTCTGGCGCCCTTGCTGCCTGTTGTGACGAACAGGGATTTTGTTTCCAGACTCGTGGCATGTTGACCCATCAAAAATAGCCTTTCCCGGTCAGCCTTGAGTGGTGCTCCTGTTTTCCTCTCCAGGACAAAATTTCCGCGCTGCAAGGGATTCGCAATCGCTTTTGAGGTTGTGGTTTCGCCATGAACCGTCCAAGCCGTACTATCTGCACCCTGGGTAAGTGTGAACGTGTCTACATGGCCGGACAGGTGAATGCCCAGAAGACGAAGACGAGACTGAGAGTCTGAAGCACTGGTCAGCTCCTAGAAGAAGTTCGCGGACGCCAACAAACCCTTTTGGGTACCACAAACTGTCCAGACGAGGTCGACTATTGGATCAATTGAATCGTCCGATAGGAGGTGAAAATTGATTGAATGTCTACTCTTCTTGGGCGGACTATGTCGCAAAATAATTCTCGGAACCCTCATATCAATGATGAATAGCATTCCATCAGAGTAAGACACTGCAAGGAGTCCTACCATGGTTATAAGTTCAGTGCGACTGCAATGTAAGTTTGGGGAGCACCCACCAATGCTTGCAATGGAGATTGCTTCAACATGCTTGGAACTCTGCAAAACCATGCAGTGCGGTTTGTGCCTTTTTCCGTGGTTAGCTTTGATTTGCCCCAGTAATATCAACTCTGCATCAGGGAGTTCTTTGTCAGCGCATGGTGCTAACGTGGCGGAATTGCCATCCCGGAATACTATCAACTGCCCCGTTTCTACAGCGACGACGCAAGCGCACCCAGGAGAGAATTCTATCGACGAGATACGGGGCACCTTGTCTACGGGAACGAGTTTCGCGACGTATGGGTCCCAAAACACGGCACCAATGTCAATCGTTAACGCAGGGAGGGGCTCAGGAAACTCATGCTGGAGTGCTTGAGGCTTCAAATCGTCTGATATTTGTACGCTTAGTAACTGCGCGCTGACATCGAAGAAGTGGACTGTCGAATCATTATTGTATGTTGCCATGAGTCTATGTGGTTGATACTGGGCGGACATTAACTTGGTCAGGAAATATGTCTATGCGGGCAACTGACGTACCTTGGCAAACGCCATATCATTCTCCTTGGTTGCATCAGTCCATGCATCCCCACCACGAAGGTTCAAATGTGGATCTAATTCAGTGCTTTCCGTTAATGTCTGATAGTAGGCGCGCTCGACAATAAACAAATGGCCATTAACCAAGCCTGCTGCGCTGATAAAGAGAGGAACGGGTGTTCTCAAGCTCCTGGGCTCTCCCGACTCCATTAATGAACGGAGGGTAGCCGCTAATTCGTCGGCTAACTCATTTGGGTCTGCCGCAGACCGCTCAGTAGCGTGACCGTCGTCAGATTCTACCTCCTTGAAAGCGGGAGGAGGGAATTCGAAAGCGGCCAGCCGACGCATGTCAGTATCTGTACCGGTCATAATGATCATAGCAACGGGGTCAAATGTTCCAGAATAGTGAGGATTGTCGCGGGGAACAAGTAAATAATCTTGTACCACGTCTTGAGTTAGGTAGAAATATGTTTTAAGAGGGAACAGAGAATCCCTCATCGCACTCCTGAAGTGGGGGTGGAGTGCTTTTGTGACGTTCGAGGATGGCGGCAGTTCTGATGGATGAAACGCGGGCAACTCGAAGACGGTCAAGCCGGGCGGTTCGCGGGCATTGAGGCCACCTAGGACGGAAAGAACAGTCTTTCCACCGCGTGGGTCAGAGGAATTTGTGAATCCACTCCAAGAAAGTTTGAACACTGGCTCCCTCTCGTAGTCGACTTGGCTCTGTGTAGGAGAGGAAAGAATGTGGTCTAACTTCTCGTTATCCACGATATTCACATCGTCTGTTTCCAATGTTTTGACAAGAAGCGGTTGGTCTTCGTCTTCCAAAGCCCAGAACGCCACAGAACCGTCCGTGTATCCCACGGCAAAGAAATGCCCTGCTGGGTGGACAGCGACGCAAGTCACGGACGGTTGGCGAAGAGTCAAGATACCCTGCTTTGGGTGGAATCAGGCATTTTTTCTCAGGGGAAGATACACACGGAGCTTCCATAACCCGCACCACCAGGAGCTCCAGGAGGAATCGTATATTCGTACGCCCGAATGATGTCGCGCTGCGTCTAACCGAAAGTGAGAACGCTCGACACTTAATAACATGAATCTTACCAGATCCGACAAGACTACACCACCTTAGAGAGACTCATGTTCAACGCTCTTGTTTGACGAGGGAGAATGGCAAACCTGCGTACGCTACGAACAAAAGATTGAGGTCCCTCGGATGGTGCACAACCTCAACCAAGGTTCTCCTCGTGCCGAGTTCATCAGATGGTGCAAATAGTAGCTAAACGAACGTACGATGATTGCTCGCGGCCTACACTTGGCGAGGCTGTCTTCCGTCTGTAAATGTCCCATAAATTAGGGAGGGTGTATGGAGACTTGCGCAGGCAGAGAAGATCATAAGTCTTAATCTCTCCTGTGTGCATCGCAAGGAACATCTGACATGCCATTATTACCATCCCCCGGATGAAAGAACTAGGTAATGACGGACATGGGAATGCGAAGGTGACGTCAAAATGTAGCTGCGGTGAATAAGTGAGGTATCACTCAAGTCGGAGAGAAGGACTCCTGACTTGGTTTGATCAAATCTTGCTAAGGCCAGGAATTGAGGCCGGCTGAAAGACGAGAGATCCCATATGAATAGTCGGTTGTCGTCACCTATAACCGCGTTGAAGCATTGGTGAAGGACGTTAAGCAGTCAAAATCCCACCCAGACACGCAAGTCGCGACGTTGACACGGAGAAAGACAAAAATTTGATGCCGACATTGCCCGCCACGGTCAGTATCGTATGCACCCCTGGCCTTCCAAATATATGTAAGAGACCCTTCGATGTCCCTGTGTGATTAACTGTATTGTCTGCATTCGAATCTCTGATAATGATATCGTACCAACAGCCAGCAACCCTGTAACTGATTCATATGCAAATGCAGTGACATCCTTCGGAAACTGGAGCCTTCTGAGTTCACCTGCTTTCCACTGTCGTAGCTCTCTCAGTTCAGGTGAGAGGTCGTGGAATTCTCGGTCAGATTGTCTTTGCAACATTTTGGTGAAACGAACGGTAGCGGCAGAGGATTACTAATTATAATCTGATGAAGAATACAGTAATACAGTATAGAAATACACAAATCTGAGGTGAAGTTTACAATATGCGGTAAGATTCATGGAAGGTCGTCTAGTCTCTCGGAGGCTGGTCTTGTCCCAACGATCCTTGCTGTCGTGTTCGGCCCGCTTCCTCTGATTTTCCCCAACCAGCCCCGCTTAGTATTCTTCCCTATCCCTTGCGATGACACTCTTGGGCTGTTGGTAACATCTGCTATAAGTGATGTTTTGAGTGACGCCATTGAGGCGCGCTTCGGGGATGATTGAATGGTGTGCGAACGTCGCACGGGGGTGAAGCCCGTCAGGCCACCGCTTAGAATCCTGCGTACGCGTGGTGTCCGATTCTCGTTTTGTTCATCCGGTATGCTATCTATCGTGAAGCCCTGAGGTGGAAGTCCATCGCCCAACTCGAAATCATCGGGTGCACGGCGCTTTTTCCCAATGACTTGTTCAGCGTCAGGCATAGTTGTGGACGCTCGTTTATCGGGTGAGTTTGCCTTGAAGAATGTTGGATGTGCAAGACGGCGCTCAGGAGTTTTCGGTTTCGAAGTCGAGGAAGCATTGAGACCAGTGCGGTTGGTAGCGCTTCGGTCAGTAAAAACACCAGATGTGGGAGCGGTCTTGGAATGGGCAATGGTGTTTTCTGTGCTAATTGATGGTTGAGCTGTAGGAACCCGGATAACGGGAGATGTCGACGGGAACGGGACAGACGATGCCGCTTCGACTTTGGGTGCAGCCGCTTTGGCAGCGGACAGTTTCGCCTGCAAATTCTGCACTTTGCGGTTGAGCGACTCAACCTTGGTTGTCAGTTTCTTATTCTCCTTCAGTATCCTGGAAAACGACTGAGGGCTTCGTCATATCCAGGTTGGAAGGACTTACTCTAGAATCCTGTCATCGTTTTCTTCGATTTCCGTGCATTTTTGCCTCAGTAGTTCTTCCATTTCATTATTTCTTTCCTCCAATTCCGACAAGGCCGCTGCAAGGTCAGGCTTTGACTGGAGAGCATCCAGAGCTCTCTGCAACTCTCCCATTTCTCTCTTGTGCTGAGCACTTTGCAAGCTGAGATTAACCTCCGAGGCCTTGCTTGATTTTTCGACGCGCACGAGTTCTGCGCGCAGCGCGTCACACTCGGAGGTAAGCGTAGTTATTGTCTGTTCACTATGAATAGAGTGAGACCCAATACTGCAGCACAAGAAGCTTACTAACCATTCTTTCACTTGGCTTTCCAGGTGTCTCGTCATGGAGACAGATCGCTGAAACTCGGCCTCTAGGTTAGTCATATTCTCTTGCAGGGATTGCTTTTCGTCCCGAGTCATCTCAAGCTCCTTCTGCGACTTTGTGAGTTCTGTTATAACAGAGTCCATGCGGCCGCTCAGCTCCTCAAAAGCGCTTGCTACTTTTTGTCGTTGTGTTTCGACCGAATGTATTCCTTTATCGTACTCCTGCCGTTCTTGACCTTGATGTTCTGTGAGGCGTTGAAGCTCTTGACTCAAACGGTCGATCTCTACAGAAGATTTCTGTAACTCCTGCGATTTCTTGCTAAGTTCACAATTGAGGAGGGTAAGATCGTTTTCCTGTTCTTCTTTGGTCGCACGTCCCTCTTCGGCCATGCTGGCAAGCTCTTCTCTGTGAGATGCGTGGGCACCAGCAAGCTCATCCGAAATGGTCTGGTGCGATAACTCTAGCTCCTGAACACGCTCATGCGCCCTTTCGCAATCGAGCTTCGATGATTTGAGGCCATCTCGTAGGCATGAGAGCTGCTCGTCATGCTCCTTCTGCAGAGATAGTAACTCGGCCTTGGTTTGACTACCCTGAACCATGGCTGCTGACATTGAGGCCATGCGTTGCTCAAGCTCTTGCTGGGCGCTAGCAAATTCTGAGATCATCCGCTCCTTGTCCCCCTCCATAGACGCGACATTCACCCGTAACTCTTGAAGAGCATTGGAGGTTGTCTCCAGCTGTTGCTGCAGTGTTTGTAATTCCTGCGCGTGACGCGACCCAACTTCTGCGAGAGCCGCCTCCACGGCATTCTTGTCTGCAACCTGTGCTTCACCGTTGCCCAAGGATTCTTGAAGTCGTTCTTTGTGTAGTGCCAGTTCGTCCAGGACACTTTGGTGC
The DNA here is from genome assembly GCA_000497225.1 of Amanita jacksonii TRTC168611. NCBI lineage: Eukaryota > Fungi > Basidiomycota > Agaricomycetes > Agaricales > Amanitaceae > Amanita > Amanita jacksonii. The sequence continues at coordinate 186,673 of KI547015.1, read as the reverse complement.
TCCTTTGCTTTCTTCTCGATGTCCAATCGGAGTTCGGAGATGCAAGCTTCGAGTTCCTTGATTAAGAGGCCGTTTGTTGCGACTTCATGTCGCGAAACTTCAAGCTCTTGAGTTGTGGAAATAAAGTGTTCTTCACGCTGCCCGATATGCAAGGTCAACTCCTGAATTTGATTTTCGAGTTGGCTTCTTTCCTCTTGTAATGCTCGGATAGTATGCGCAGTGTTCCTAGCCTCAATACGCGACACCGATATCGCGATGCCCATTTGCCGAACGTGGGAGCCCGAATCGTCCAAGCCCTGGTATAGTGTGCTAATCGTTCGTTTGTCCTGCTCTGACGCAGTGTTTAATGTTCTCTGGAGAGCGTATGCCGCGTCCAGCTCCTGCATTAGGTTTGCTTCCTTGTTCCGGCTTCTCCTTGCTGCTTGTTTGGATTTACTAATCGCCTGCACGAAGACAGACACAAAGGACACCAAGCCCTGATCGCTTTGGTCCAATCTGGCCTCCAAAGACTCAAGTTCCATTTCGAGGGCTTCAACCCGCGAAAGCGCGACATCACGGGCTTCCCTTGCATCGGCGCAATCCTCGACCATAGCATCCTTCTGGGCTGCTAGAGTTTCCAATTCCGCGGTCATCTCGCTTAGTCTTTCCTCTTGCAAGCGAAGGTTTGTTTCAAGTCGTCGAATGTCGTGTTGATGGATGCCAATTTGCTCTGTTCGCCTTGCAACTCGCATCTCCATTTCCTTCAGTTGATCGCGTAGTGCCCGGTTCGCGTCGTTAGATGACATGTTTGACAATTGCTGGAAGCGGAGAGAGCTATAACGGCTTTCCGCTTCTGTCAACTCTTGTTGCGCCGATTGGAGTTCAGAAGTAAGATTGGTAACTTGAAGAGACAGCGAGTTGCGCTCAGATTCAACATTCTCAAGTGTCCGCGATAAATCTGTGACTTGTCTTTCCAGTTCATCAACGCTGCTACGGGCGCCCTGATTTAGCTTGTTGATGTGCTGCCGCTCCTCTTCCCACTGCAGTTCTCTTTGTGCTAATTGAGATTGAATATCATCTCTCTGACAACAAATTTCTTGCAGACGCGACGTGCTCTCGTTGAGTTCGTTTTCCAGTTCGCATATTCGGCTTTCCTGGCGTGTCACGACCTGGTTATTGTCCTGCAACTGACGTTGAATCTGCATGTTGCGGGAGTCCAAGTGACTGACGGCAACCGCATTTGCCGTCGCAATGAGAGTTGAACGTTCGATTAGGCGTCTCGCTTCGGCGTTCTTCGTTCTGTCTGAGGAGTGGGTTGTTGCAGTGACAGATGTTGACTCAGCCAGTTTAGCTTCGAGGGATTCGATTGTAAACCTTGACTCTGACTCGAGGAAGTGAACATCGCGCTGCAAGCTGTCTCGCTCTGAACGAAGGCGATCTACTGCGTAAAGTAACCGCTCAATGTAAGAGACAGTAGCCTCGTCAGGCCCAGCCTGAGACAGAGGGGTCGTTGGCCATGAGTCGATAGTCGAGTCAACAAGACAGTCGTTTTGCAGCTTTCTAGTATCTTCACTAGAAAGAACAAGATGGTTAGGTTGACATATGTCAAAGAATAGAGCGAGTTACCTGCTCGGGTCGTGATCACGCTCCTTGACGATCTGCACTAATCTTTGGACCTCTGCTTTGGCAATTGCCAGGTCATCCAGTGCTTCTTCCTTCTCACGAACGAGGTCAATACAGCGCTCTTCCCTTTCTACGACCTTCTTGGTTTCCTCGGCCAATCTCGCTTCGGCGGCCTTCATTTGTGCTTTCAGGCGATGAATGTTCTGGGACTCTCGAAGCATACTTTCAAGAGTTGATATCTTGGCTTCATCTTCCTCAATCCTTTTGATAAGTTCATCCTCACGACTACCATCACCGACCTGACTTCTCATCAACTGTAATTCTTCCTCCTTCTCTTCCAGAGTGGTAGTCAATTCCGTCAACCGTGAAGTCATCTGCTTCCCTGCCGCAGCCTTCTCGTTTTCGAGTCGGACCAAATTACTTTGAGCTTGAGAAAACTTCTGCGACACAGTATTCATGTTCTCCTCCATTTGCGATAGTGCTGACCGAGCATCTTCCAATTCTTTCTCTAACATCCTTATTCTATCTTCCGAAGTTGAGGAAGGCCGGGGTTGCGAGAACACTCGGCCACGAGCGACTGGAGTGGGAATGGCCTTCTGTTGCATTTCAGTCCCCAACTCGCGCACCCGAGCTTCAAGTGTAGCCTTTTCTCGCTCCAGCTTCATAGCGCGTATTCTATGTTCCTCGGAAACACGAGAAACAGCTTCCAAGGAAGACTGGAGCCCTTTCATCTCCATTTCCTTGTCTTTTACAGCGCTGCGGGCCCCTGCTAGGGTCATTTCAACGTTCTGCGATGCTACACGCTGGCCTTGAAATTCATTGGTTCGTCGTTTTAATTCTTGCTCCAGTTCCAAATTACGCTGAGTTTCTTTGCTGAGCTACGGTTCCTGAAATTTAGTTCAAACATTAAGTGCAAAGTACTTGACGCGAACTTTGTGCAAGGCATCATTCAATGAATTCTGACATTCTGACAGCAGATCTGATTGCTTCATGATCTGTGTTTTCTGGGTGGCGAGTTGGACATCTGAAGGCTTGAGCCACCGCGTTTGTGGGCAGATGGAGCGGAAACAAACCTCGAACATTTAACCTATTCTTCAGAGACTGAACTTCTTCATTGGCCTCTTCGTCTGTAAGGCTTTGATGCAACATGGCTGGACTGTCAGCCGTGCGCCACTCAAGCTCAAGTGCCAGGAGTCTTCGCGGAAAAGATTGTTGATTGAACGCGCCAGCACGTGACTACGGAGAGCCATTCCACATGACCATTCCCACATCTTAGTGATCTTACTCATAGAACAACGAAATATCACGAACACCCCGTAAAAAGAGAAGCCCCAGGTACGCTCGGGTACCCACCTTGACGGCGGCAACAGCTGGTGTCCGATAAGTGAGTCCATAAGGTGCCAAATGGAGACGATGCTTTTAATCCAGTGGAGCTTAAAAAAGGGGTGCAGGCGAGGCGTTCTATTTTTAGTTTTAATCGTTGGAGCTGATACTCCACCTAAAGGTTGTGCCACGGCATGGCAATTTTCCGCTACTTGCCTTATATTTCTACACTATACACAATATGCGACCAATATAATATTTGGGGTACTGATGAGAAGATGAACTGGTTTTCCTGATGTCATAGGTAGCCGACACTGCTCATTCATCTGTCCCCCCTCCGCAGCGACGGGACTCTTTTCTCTCTGAGTTTTTCCTTTTTCACAAATGCTTACTACATACACCAGAAGACAGCAGGGCCGCTTGGTTAATCCGACGTTCAAAAAAAGCAATATGAATGAAAAGGAAGGGTGATGTCACCGTTTGATTGACGTCAAACATCGCTTACTAAAAAAAGCATCATGGCCCAGCGTTTGTGGACGACGCCGACGAAGAAGGAAACTAATCCCGGTTGGCAAGCAACTATTGGAAAGGTAGAGTATAAAAGCATGATTCTGCTGGTCCTCCCTTCTCCTATCGACTCTCAAGTCCTGCCTGCACGGTTCCTACTTTGCAAATTCAACTACACCATTTTGGTGAGACCAACTCATTGTACAGCGTCGCTTCAGACCTAAGATCATGCTAGTGTTATCTGTCATGACTACAATCAGCAACGGCGTTGCAGCTTCTGGTCCACCGTCCAAGGTGACGCTGTCTCTTGGACATTTGCCCGGAAAGAATGACATCAAGGCCCCATGGCCCAGGACTCCGACACGGGTCTGTATATGCGTCTGCACCGTTATCTACTTTTCTCACTTGGCTTCACGGTAAGGTGGATCCCAACAATCCTCCCTGGCCTGCGTATCGCGGCTATCACGAATATTCCTTTGCACATGCCACCATGCAATCCAGACTCCCCACCATCCTTGGAAAGGCCATGGAGGACGCAACACGCACGCTTAACGAACAATCGTCAGAGGAACTAGTTGTTGATCTGCTCGCAGCTATCGAACGTATGGGCGATCTCATGACTGACTTGAGTGGCAACGCGAAGCTACGTCCGATCGTAGACGACAACGAAGCGGACGTGGCTTTATGGAACAAGGAAATAGCAAAGTACTTTCAAGGTGACCAAAATATACGGGCTCTACTGTGGCAGTATCTTCATCAAATATGTAGGCAAAGACTTTATGAACGCCCCATGGTTATTCGCCGAAGCATATAAATATCGCCGATTGCATGAATGTTTTAGTATCAGCAAGTTTTGGCGCGATTATGACGTATTCTACAGACAAAAAGTAAGAATGGATCCTTCCTTTATGCGCATGGTGTTTAGTCCATCATAGTGCGATACCTTCTCCCGTTCATCGGATGCCGTGTTCGAGCTATCAATGCGCTTCGCAGAACCATTCAAATTGACAGAACATTTATCTCCGGAAGAGAAGTTGGAAGCAGAACGCCTCATGTTCATGGAGCTGACACAAGGTTTGTGTTCTATGCGTTGCTTATGAATTTAATCTCAGTATTATGCAGTCTGCCTCTGGGGAAACTCGACTGACCTTTCACTACTTATTAATATGACGGAGGAACAGATCAAGGCGCTTCAGTCTACAGGCGGTGACCATCTTGCGGCCACCGAGAAGAATATCCTCGGGAATCATCTTCCGGAATTATGGGAGACTTTCAAAGAACTCCGCGAAAACACTGGTGGACGAGTTGATTTCGTTCTCGACAATGCTGGTTTTGAGCTCTACTGTGATTGTGTTTATGGTATGCGGCACGTACCATTATTTGGCTCTGGCTGAATGGTTATAGCCGACTTTCTGCTGCAAAGTGGCCTCGCTACTCAGATCCATTTTCATGGCAAGCGGTATCCTTGGTTTGTTTCAGATGTAACGAGGAAGGATTGGGATTGGCTGCTGAACAGCATGGTGTATGGTCAACTTTTCCCCAAGGTGACCGACGAGGAGTTGGAATCATTGCGTCGGCTGGGCCGCCGTTGGAAGGTTAGTTGTTTCTCATCTGATTTGGCCATCCATTCACCTGCAACTAGCAATACGAAAAAGAAGGCAGATGGGTATATGAACAACATCCCTTCTGGTGCACAGGCTACACGTATTGGGATCTCCATGCAGAGGCTCCAGATTTGTTCCTACATCTCTCTCGATCGGACTTAGTCATCTTCAAGGGCGACCTCAATCACCGCAAGCTAACATATGATTGTGCTGCGCCTGCTAGCACGCCCTTCGAGGTCGCCATCGGGCCAATGGCGAGCGCCGCAGGTGCTCCGAAGGTGGCCAGTCTACGGACCATAAAAAGCGATGTCGTTGTTGGTCTAGGTCCCGAGGGTGATGAGATCGCCGAGAAGCTTGACGAAACTGAACCCGGCTGGAAAATCAGCGGAAAATATGTAAGTGACGCCGACGTGCGGCTTGGGAGAACTGACAATTATATATGTCAGGCCGTAGTCTTGCTATCAAACGGCCGACCTGGGGAGAAAGTTCGCTTCGCGTAGTCCACAAAACTTCTGATACAACTGTTTTCATTGTAGTACATAATTATGATACACACGTTGGCACATATTTCAGTTTTGAGTTGATAGTTGGGCATGCTATGATTTAAGCCAAGCAGGTCCTACAGCTGTCCACGGAATCTTGACATAGCGATTGAAACGTAAATCACAGGACCAATTAACAGAATACATTCTCTAAGGGAGCGCAGTGTATGTAGGGATATCCAAGCCGAACGAGACAGGGAGAGTTACTGGTGACATTTTAGTCAAGCCCTTCTTCCCAGTTACCTGGGAAGTGGTTTGGACCACCATCGGCGGCACTACGAGATGGATCAGAGGCACCTCTACGATGAGATGAGCTTTCGTTCGCCCTTGCGAAACCACCAAATATCGTGTGGAACAATCCTGGTTGGGAACTTGAACCTGGGGATCTTGAAGAGGAGCGGTCGCTTGGTGGACTTCCAGGGCGGGAACTTTGACCTGGCCTTGAGGAAGAGGCATCTCCTGGCTGCGGCACCAGAGCGTACCTACCAAGCGCTCAGCTGAATCTGATTGGGTTCGTTATATAGACGCACCTGCAAACTGGACAAGTACCACTTGATTTTAGCCACGGCATAATACACGGTTCGTGAAATATGTGTTTGCAAGGCAACGTCACAACCATCAATTCGTCAGGGTCATCTGTCTGAAGAGAGAATTGTTCCTTGCAGATCGCGCAATCTTTTTCCAAAGTGCTGGCTGTCGACCACATAAGCAAGATGCATTGAGTACAGGTAAGAATAAGACGTACATCCTTCCAAAAGGATATCCCGTTGTAGACTGTTAACGGCTTCCTCGGATGCTGGAACGGGCCTGTTGGCATTCGAGTTTTCCATAATTTGAGTAATGATCTGATCAAGAGCTAAAACATTGATCAGAGAAGGTTAGGAAATGATCAAAAACTGGTTTCGTTGACTACCTTCTTGGCTAAAGACATAATCACCCATTCTACCACCCTCGGCACCAACGAAATCACCCCCAAGCCTGCGTGACAGCATTTCGGCTATAGGATCATTGTGGCCGAGTAGTGCCATAATATACTGTGCCATAAGAGGCCCTGCAATTGTGGGTGACGTAGGGCCATCACGCCGGAGGAATCTAGCAGGTGTGTAACTAAGAGTAGAAGGGGCATAATTTGGATGCTTACTCGGACATTGTAGGTACACGGGCTTCACCTTCTGAAGTTGTCCTTCCTAGCGTGTTTGGCCCACCAAAGGCGATCGTGCGATGCCCGTCGTCACCAAGAATTTGAAATGTAATTCTAGAGCCCTGTCCCGTTGGCACAGCATGAATGAAATGTCTCCAGCACGGCGGAAAGAAACGCACAGCATCACCCTCCTGCCTATGGCGAGGTCTTGAGCTATTGCGCTCTGAAATGTGCTGCAATGCCGCTAGTCTAAGGGTTGATGGACGTACGTAATTCGGAGACAAAAACATACTTAAGAATGCATCCACGCCGGGGGGCGTATCTAAATCGCCTGGGTCGCCACGCGCGAATTCTCGGGGATCGTCGGCAGGGTCCTCCATCTGAGTGTATTAAGTCTGGTCATCCTTTGGATGAGAATGCACAATACTACTTTCTCTACGAATTCTCCATGACACGATGCACATATGGGATTTGGAGCCTGTGTATATCTAAGTCGGTGAGCGCTCCGTTACATGAAAGAACGGACCCTAATCGGCCTCATCTCCGCACCGCACTGATGGAGGTCAACGACGTGAGAAGGCATCATCTAGTGAACACACCTCATGACAAAACCACATAGGTTCCCTTGAAGACATAATTGTTGTGAGGAAGAGAAGAATGGGATGAAGGCAGGAGTGAGGAAAGGTATGGTGCGTCTATGACGAGAGTGCAAGAATGTGACGCTATCGTGACTAAGCAAGCTGTCCAAGTGTGGCCACGGACTCGAGGTAAGTCTTGTTTCTATGATGTTCCCTGTCTGATGATCTGTATTGTTCCCTATTATTCGAGCCTATTGTGCGTTGAGATTGCTGTCGTTGCAATAGCTGACCTTGTCCCTTGGTCTTGTATTACACCGGACTACGTTTCTGACTCCCGTTTACAGGCCCTTCCTGTGGGGAATCCCACAAGCTGTTTTTTTTACTGCATTGGTCTATTGTGGGCCCAAGTAACCTCTTTGGGATAAGCTGCGCATAGACCTCGTCTTTCTCTTGGAAAAAGCCAATCACGTCCTTTGCCGAGGTCGATTTTAAATGAGGATAGTATGGACTGTGATTGGAACTCTTGCTTTCTTCTTATCGATTTCACGGGTCCCTTTTGTAACAAGTCAGTCTAAATGCTGTATGAGTGTTGATTTGCAAAGCACAATCCTCGTTTACAACACATCCGATGGACTGCGCTTCACACACCTGCATGCACCTGAGCATGCTATTCCGGGAGACAGGCACGCCTTGTCACTGGAAATATGTCATACCCATGCCGATGCCGTCTGATCGTGCAGGGGTTCCCACTACCTGTTCATGCCGCTCCGTACTTGTCTTGAGCAGGACTACAGGGAAATGATGGACAACGTATTTTGGCGCCAATTTGCAGCATTGTTCTGGAAAAATTGGATCGTGCTCTCGAAACGTCCATTGGTATGCATGATTTTATGATTTTGCCTAGTATCTAACGTAACGTTGCAGTTAAATATTCTTAGATGTCTTGTCTTACCCGTCGGATTTGGAGTCTTCCTGGCCACAGCTCAGCTATTTCTCAACAGGCCAAATAATGTGCGGTTCTGGCAGTGAATTTATACCATCAAACCCTGACTGTATCTCATTTCAGTTTGGAATCGGGCAGCCAATTCCAGTTTACACTCTTGCAAGTCAGTTCAATGTCCCTTCGCTACTTCTTTGGGTAGATGCGACAGACGGGACAAGCTCTCCGTCTCCGGCACAGATCATCGCCAGAATGACGGCTTCATTTTCGTCTACTCAGCGGCAATACGTCAAACAAGTCTCAGATCGTTCAGATATACCTTCACATTGCCCCGAAAACTTCAACTGGCTTTCTGAATGCTTTGGTGCTATCATTTTCTACGATATACCCGCGAATGGGAACGCAAGTCGGCCGGTAGTTTATACCATCCAAGCTGACGCGGGATTGGGTCATATTGATGTCCGGCAACATAAAAGCGACTATGAGGAAAAGATTTTACCGTTGCAATGGGCATTGGACAAAGTATGCTCACTTTCCCATACTTCAGCTGCAACTACTAAGCACTTGCGCAGGCTATCATAGAACTCCAAACAGGCAGTCAGTTGCAGACACCGTCTGAATGGCCATTTACTCAGGAATCAAACACCCAACAATACACAGGAATCCGACTGAGTTATGTTGGTGCTATCAATTCAATTCTTATTCTCGCTCTGTACGTGGCCATGAGTCAGGAGAACTATGAATCCGCGATGGTACTTATGACAAGTTCAGATTCATTTGCTTCATCGGGATAGCATATCAATTGCCAGGGGGAGTCGCTGGCGAACGTGCTAACGGTCTGACGGCACACATGAGGGCGATGGGACTCCTGGATTCAGCCAGAATTTTGTAGGTTGTCTTTCATCATATGTTCCATTGCAGATCAACGGAAAAATGCAGGTCATGGCATGTCAGCATCTCTTTAGCCTACCTGCCCGCATGGATTGTGGTTGGATTATTATGGCATTATCTCATATTCTCATCTTCGAACGCTGGCCTCGTCCTGGTTGTGCATCTTCTTCTGGGACTTACTTTGGCTAGTTGGTCGTTCTTCGTCGCAGTGCCCTTTGGAAAGAGTCCTCAACTAGCAGCTGTCGTTACAACGTTCTTGTCTATCCTCTTCGCCGTTCTCGCCCTCGTTTTCAGACAAGCCACGAATGGAACCGCCTTCATCTTCACACTTTTATTCCCTCCTGGATTCTATGTATTTGCTATACGATCTATCGGTGGCTGGGAGAAGCACCAACTAGCGGCTAACGTCCTACATCCTGACCCTGACAGTCACTTAACGCTGTTACTTCAAATCATAGCTGCCATTGTGAGTCTCCTCAGTCGATGGTTTATGTTGTCTGACATGGTACCAGATTGACGTGATTCTCTGGCCATGTGTGGCTGTATTTTTCGAGCATTACTTGTACGATGCAGGCGTCTTCTCCTCTTTCCTGTCTTTCCCACGGAAGAAAGGGGCGGCCGACGCTGAAGACTTCCCTATCCTACCTGATACAGCGGTCTCTGTGAGGAATCTACACAAGTCTTTCAAGAGTTCGCGTCTCTTTTCGGGAAGCACCATTACTGCCATCGCCGATCTTTCCTTTGATGTACCAAAGAGAGGTATATTCGTGTTACTTGGTTCGAATGGGTGTGTGTTTCGTGTTTCGTAAGGCAGGTGAAAGCTGATGCGACCAGAGCTGGAAAATCAACTGCACTGTCAATAATAGGCGGTCTGAGCAGTAGCAGCAGCGGTAAGGTAATGTTCGAAGGCAGGAAACAAAAGCCTCCCAGAGGAACCATCGGCATAGTTCCGCAGAAGAATGTGCTCTTTCCAGATCTTTCTTGCATTCAGAATCTACGAGTGTGGCGAGCAGTAAAATGGTCCACAAATACCGACAAGCGAGAAGACCTGATGCAATTATTGCGGGATTGCGATTTGGAGGGAAAGGCCCATTTCAATGCCAATCTGTTATCCGGTGGCCAGAAGCGGAAGCTACAGTTGGCTGCCGGTCTCATCGGGGGGTCAAAAAGTAAGAAACGACTTTGCAATACAGAAAAATCTAATCACCCTGGTAGTTGTCCTTGTTGATGAATGCACATCGGGCGTCGACCCCTTGAGTCGTCGGTCTCTGTGGAGAACGCTCATAAGTGTACGAGACTCTCGGACTATCATTCTCACAACACATGTATGTCAGTCCTTGCAGTTGATTGAGGATCTTAATTGAGGATATCTCAGTTTCTTGACGAGGCTGACCTTCTTGCCGACCAAATTACTATCCTTGTTGCCCCTGGAAGGCTCGTGGCACAGGGATCCCCTGTCGCACTGAAGCATGATTTTGGAAGTGGCTATGGTCTACAAGTTACGTTCACTTCTGATATCGATGCCAAGAATGTCTCAGAGCTGTCCCAACAAGTCCGGGATCATGCAAATCTTGCTCAAGTCTATGTCGTTTCACCTTTGCACAGCTTGTACCTCCTGAACACAAAGGATGTTAACATTGTGGCGCGTCTACTCGGGGTTCTTGAGGAAAAGAAATCGGAATACAACATCGCATCGCTTGATATTCTCGGCACATCCATTGAAGACGTCTTTCTTACTCTTATGGAAAAGGAAGAGACGTTAACGAGCGACGGATTATTTCCAAAAGAAAATCTTGTCCCGGAGCCCGAGAAAGAGGCAGAAAAACTGAGTGACCTCAAAGGACCAGAACCCGTCTTTCGGCTCTCAAAGGGGCGGCCTACTTCTCTCTTCAACCAAGCTTTCACAGTTCTATACAAGAGATTGTTAATTTTCCGTCGTAGTTGGCTATCACCCTTCCTAACCGTTATAGTTGCGGTGGCAGGATCAACCATCCCTACTATATTCATCAACCGTGGCGATCAAACTTGCACGAGCCTTGTTCAGGATTTTGCCCCCGTTTCCCTATACCTCCCTGATTCGATTTCTGCATCTGGTCTCAGGCCCTCTTACGTTCTCGACTCACCTCCCGGGATTATTTCGACTCTGGGGGATAGCGCAAGTACCCTTCTGGTCACCGATGTTCTGGACAATGCTACCTTCTTCCAGGCAGTGTCTACCAATTTTAGTTCCCTATCCGTGGGGGGCGTTTCGTTCGACTTGGAAACAGGCAACTCAGTCGTCGCCTGGGAAGCTTCGCCACCGGGTCTGATGGGGCCTACGATGCTCAACCTTGTTACAAATGTATTATACAACCGGGCTTTAAACATGTCTTCTACACGTGCTCGCAACTCTTCTATTATCATAAGTGCCAGTTTTCAGCCTTTTTCAGCTCCCAGCGGGCGTTCACTCAACTCTTTGAAATGGGCGGGATTCTTTGGTGCTGCAATGGTATGTTCGCATTGCAGGTTGCACGCGAAGACTCATGTCTTCACCAGTCCGTGTTTCCTGCATTTTTCGCTCTCTATGTCTCGAGGGAAAAGCAATCCTCTGTACAAGCAATGCAATTCTCTAATGGGCTTACGAATCCTCTTGGTCTATGGCTTGGTCACCTCATGTTTGACACGATCTGGACAATCATTTTATCCACTTTAATTGTCATTGTATTTTCAACTATTTCACGTGGTTTCCACGGAATTGGGTTTGTTGTGAGTATTCTTCATCTCAATGGCGAATATAGGACTCACCAGCTGAGTGACAGTGGCTTATTCTAGTTTTGTATGGCATCACTGGTGCCTTGTTCGCGTACTGTGCCACACTCATTGTATCATCTCCCCTCGCTGCCTTTGCTATTGTCGCAGGTTATCAGATAATTATGTTCTGCGTACGTTATTTCCTTGGATGCTGCTTGTACTCACGTTGATAGGCTCTTTCAGTTATATTTTGCAGGCTACCTTCTTGTTCTGACGTTTGGAAAGACCGCACAAGCAAACCAAATGATATCCGTCATTCACTGGACCCTGTCACTGGCATCTCCCGTTGCAAGTGTCGTGAGTGCGAATTTTCCAACCATCGCGGGGGGAATTGACCATGTTATTACAGCTAAGGGCTGTACTCATATCAATCAATCTTTTTTCGTTGCTCTGTGATGGGACGACAGTAGTGACTACGACATCTCTCGGCCAACTAAAGCGATTTGGAGGACCGATCCTTTACTTGATCCTTTATTCGTGTGCTCTGCTCTCCATCTTATTTTGGGCGGCGTCTGGCTCATTTCTACCGCGGCGATCGTCGGGGAAGCACAGTGAATTGGCCTTACCCGATGACGTTGCTGCCGAAGCTGACGCGGCAGATGACTTGGGCAAGCTTCTGCAAGTTGCAGAAGTGTCTAAGCGGTTCCAGGGCAAGCAGGCAGTAGACAACGTGAGCTTTGGCATATCAAGGGACTCTATATTTGCCTTGCTAGGTCCTAATGGTGCCGGCAAGACGACGATCTTCAACATGATATGTAGGGCCTCCTTTATTTCTTCTTGAATTATTGCTTGATGGCCTATTAAAGGTGGGAATACGCTCCCAGACACGGGAAATGTGTTCATAGCAGGCACTTCCGTCGTCAGGCACCCTCGAATAGCCCGGCTTTCCTTAGGCATATGCCCTCAATTCACTGCTATTGATGCTCAAATGACTGTTCGAGAGCATCTCATTGTCTATGGGCGGTTCAAAGGACTTGCAAGACAAGTACTCGATGAGAACGTGGAAGCCATCCTGAGAGCTACGGCACTAAACTCGTACGCTGATCGCCTAGCCAATAAGCTATCAGGCGGAAACCAACGAAAATTGTCGCTGGCTATTGCTTTGATAGGTAAGCCGAACTTCGCCTCATTACGATGCGGAACCTGAAAGTCCAATCAGGGAATCCTTCTGTGTTGTTGATTGACGAATTTTCCACTGGGATTGACGCAAGAATGAAGCGTGAGATGTGGAATACGTTACGGCAGGCGGCCGCCGGAAAAGCTGTCATCATGACAACTCGTAAGCCCTCTGAATGATGCTATCGTCCGAGATTTAGCACATCAGTTAGACTCTATGGAGGAGGCTTCTGCTCTGGCTGATAAGGTTGGAATTCTTGCAAGGCGCCTTCTGGGTAAGATTGTAGACCACTGGTGAAATCAACTCATGTGATTCACTCCGTCAGCGATCGGTTCGACGAGATCACTATGCGATCGCCATGCTGTCTATGAGGTCCATTTCACTCATAGAACAAGGGAAGATTTAACCAAGATCCAGAGCATCATGACCCAAATACCAGGTGCTCGCATGGCCGACGATGTTGCCACCCGTTTTGAGGTTCCGATAGAATCCAATCCATTAAACAATAGAGGCCTTTCTCTATCTCAGCTTTTCAACATCCTGACCAGGAGTGGTAACGACGATGACATTGAAATCACAGTGGGGCGAGCTACGTTAGAAAGCGTATTTCTGAAAGTGATTCGAGAGAATAATATTCTGGAGGAAAATGATGAACAGCGTAGACGATGTCGGTTTTGTTTATTGTAGGCATGGTCTTATTACAGGCGCTGTCACACGTCACGTTTACAGCTTTAATAGAGTCATGGAGTTTTGGGCGCAAATTTGACAGGGTCAAGTTCGGTGAATAATGACCACCAGCACACCGAGTCCTGTAAGTGGTCGTTATTTGTTCGACAGAGGGTCACCTTCACGACGTCTGGGTATAAGCAGATCTTATTATGGGCGTCATCCTTTTTGCCTGCTGGCTTTTTATTTATCGAACTCACGCGCCATGCCACAACGCTGGTTCAATTGCATAAGCTTACCCAGTGGTGCTGGAATCCATTCTCCAACTTTATAACCTTGCAAGATCTCCCCAGTCCAGTTGAATCTTCAGGTAGAAACATTGCGCGCAGTCGGTTACTCCTAACGTTCTTCGCCGCTACCCTGGGCGCTCTCTGGCTTGGAAATCTTGCTTTTGCGGTACTTCTTGAAGAAGTAAATGATGTATCACTATGTGCTCTATCTGTTCTAGCTTGGGTTGGTGGCCCCACACGCAGTGTCTTTACTGTGACTGATTTTCCTCAGGCATTGATCACTTTCAAGAGCATCGTTAAGCCATTCATCACTCCTCCTTATCTGGTTGTACTTTTTGTCCTGGCAGAAATGTTCGTAGCAGTAATCAGGATGCCAACTTTACACAATATATCAAGCATACCCCAAAACCTCTGCCAGTTGGTGCATATCGTCTTACTTGCTGCTTTCGTCTGGGTTTTAGGCACTCTCCCATTGAAGGAGTTCCGGCCAGCAGATAATGTAGCCCAGCCTGGAGCCGTGAGTCTTCTAATTCAAAATGATTCTACTGTTATACATATGTTATAGATACCCACGAACACCCTTACATGCCCGGAAGATGATGTCAGCCTGTGGTCCTGGTCGACATTCTCTTTCATAGAGCCTATCTTTGACGTTGCCAATGTCAGAACAGTTGACGAGAATGATGTTTGGGCCCTCTCACCATTTTTCCAACACAAAGTTATATTCAGCAAGCTCTTAGACTATAGAACTCGGTGAGTCCATTTCATATCTGATCATACGGCTGAATAACCATTTGTAGGAACCCAAAACATTCTCTCCTACGTTTTCTACTCATGTCTAATTCTCTCGACTTCATACTGGGACTTTCCCTTGAGCTTTGGGGCGCAATTCTTGGTAAGCTATTCATCTATTATTACCCCTCTTGGCCCATGATCTAATCTCAGTAGGTTTTTTACCACCTTATGCTCTGCAGGAGATACTAGCCGCTCTATCAATAAACAGTGATGAATCAAGACGAAAAGCATTCAATTGGGCAGCAATGACGTTCATAGTTCACCTCTCTTTCGCTCAGGTCGACCTGTTTAAGGGGTGGCACACCCGGAGATGCTATGAACGAACGCGGGGACAGCTCTTTTGCACCTTGCACTACAAGTCACTAAAACGGCGGAATGTCGCTGGCAAAACCAATGGTGATAAAGATGGTGAAGAAAACGCTGATCTAGGAAAAATTGTGAACCTCATGCAGTGGGATACAAGCCTTATTCGATACAGTTACCATCCTGATACGTTTCAGGGGCGATTCTTATGCTGTTGCGCAACGTTTCTGGGACTTTCCTGGATTCTTTACTGCGCCTATTCGTTTAGCCATATCATTGGTGTTCCTTTATAGGTACGTCCACTATCACAAGGTTGAATGTGCTATCTCACCACACAACAAATAGTGTCCTTGGGTGGAGTGCATTTGCTGGTGTGGCCGTGGTTCTTGTTGCGTTCATTCTCAATTATCCGTTAGCCAAGTACAGTATATGGGTGAATACTCTCTATCTTCCAGTGGAACAAAACGATTGAATACACTTATCGACAAAATAGGTGCGAAAATCTTCCTGGAAAGCAAGCGACAAGCGGATGAGCATGGTCAACGAATTACTTCAGAATGTCAGATTCTTAAAATTCTATGGCTGGGGTAGTTGTCCTTGTCGTACTCCGATTGATTATGAGTTAACCCACCATGGTAGAGTACCGCTGGGCTCAAAGGACGAATGATGCTAGAGAGGCTGAACTGCAGTGGCGCGTGAAGGAAAACATACTACGTACTTTTTTGTCATTCATCTGGTGAGAGCCCTGCCGTACAAAGTGTTTTGCTACTTACATCTGAGAAGGATCTGGATACCTTCAGCCATGGCCCTTGCAACATTCTCATGTTATACTTTAATTGCAAAAGAAAGATTGACCGTTTCCAAGGCGTTCACTGCCATCGCTCTCCTTTCGCACTTGCAAGGATCCATGATGCAATTACCTGCGGAGATTTTTGCTTTCCTACATGGTAAGGTCACCTTCCTTCCCCTGTCTGAACAGATTTTTGAACACAAGCATAGCTTACGTTTCAATGAAGCGTATTGAATCGTTCCTCGTTGAACCTGAAGTCCCTGACTGGGCGTCAACATTAACAGCGGCTTTACATTCAACCAATCGAGATTCGATCGGTTTTGTTCGCGCAGTCTTCGCCTGGGATATTAAGGAGAATGTGGGTAGCGAACTGCCTAGTTCACCATTCCAACTTGGTCCCCTCGACGTTATTTTCCCGCGTGGTCAATTAACATTAATAGGCGGGGCAACGGGGGCCGGCAAGAGTGCCATGCTGGCGGCTTTACTGGGAGGTAATATTTGATCATACTCTGGAATCTCTCTTGGCACTTAGTCTACCATCACCAGAAATGTGCTGTACGTCTGGAGAAGTGTGCCTTGACAAGACGCGGCGCCAGGTAGCATATTGTGGACAGAATCCGTGTATGTTCTCTACTTTCGGTGCGAGATGAGTAAACCTTACGACTATTTAGGGCTTGAACATGCTACAATTCGCGATAATATCATATATAATTCATCCTATGGGTTTGATCAAGAACGTTATCAAGATGTTATTGAAGTTTGCGCCCTGAAGAAAGACCTCGAAATGTTCGACGCTGGTGATATGACAGGTATTCAAGTGTCTTTGCTCCTAATGCATGTTGTGACCGTTCTCATTGCCTGTAGAAATTGGCGAAAAAGGCGTCACGTTGTCTGGCGGCCAGAAGGCTCGCATTGCGTTGGCACGCGCTATGTATTCGTCTGCTCAGGTAACATCTTTGGCATAACGAACGCATCACTCACACCATCCGCCCCCCAGTGCGTTCTCTTGGATGATCCGTGAGTGCTAAGATCCTACCACGTACTGAGTGCCTAATGCTAGATAGTCTCGCGGCTGTCGACATGCACACTGCTCGACATATTGTCGACAGATGCCTCAAAGGAAACCTCGCCTCTGATCGAACCATCGTTCTTGTTACGCATCATCTAAGCCTTTGTCTACCGATAGCCTCATACTTTGTCGAGTTGGATAACGGTCGCGTTGTACGACAAGGCCCCGCGGAGGAGTTTATCAATGACCATAGTTCCGAGGACATCGCGATTCCAGAAAACCAAGGCTCAGGGATAGAATTCGCTGAAAATGAGGCAGATGGTCCTGGAAATGTGACGACCGCTCCCGAAAAAACTGGCAACGGTAAATTGGTCGAGAAGGAGGCACGGCATGAAGGCCGTATAACATGGCGCGCTTATTACATGTATATTCGTGCTGCTGGTATCTATTGCTGGATCTTAACACTTGTGATGTTACTTCTCATCCGAGGCATAAATATCTTGAATCAGGTAAACGCCCAACCATAGTGTTTACATTCTCACATTCTTAGTAAACTAGTTCTACCTTGCGGAGTGGGGAGAAGCCTATGAACGCAATAATCTGGCAAATCTGCTTTCCATCAACTACCCATGGACCAATTTTCCTTCGCCGAACAAGGACGTACGCCCGTGGATTATGCTTTATCTTTGTATCTCCTTGTCCGGAGCTCTGGCGGTTTTATTGGATACCATCATAGGTCTATACGCAGGCTTTCAGGCATCCCGAACACTTTTCAAAGCCTTATTACAGCGTCTGTCCCGAGCTCCCGTCCGTTTCTTTGATGTCACTCCAATTGGAAGAATTCTGAACCGCTTCACAACCGACATGATGACCATCGACTGGGCGCTTGAAGGCGCTGTAAGTATGTGTCTCAACGGAGTCTTGAACTTCCTCGCGTCCTTCTCGGTTATTTTATCCCTGGTCCCTTCATTTATCCCTTTTGCACTTGTCATCGCTTGGCTATACGTCAGACTGGCGCCTTCCTATATCCGTGCATCCCGAGATCTCCGGCGCCTAGAGTTGGTTTCACTGTCGCCTGCATTTTCAGGCTTCGACGAACTGTTGCATGGCATTACCCATATCCGAGCATTCGGAATGGAACAACAGTACCAAGAGAAATTCTATGCCAAGGTGAGTTCCTCCTGCCCACCAAACCTTGCTAGGTATGATCTGAATATATTTCAAGGTTGACAAATTCCAGTCCTTTGATCACGCCTACGTAAGTTCAAGGGCCAATGTCTGCCTCGGCGTTGCTCACGCACCTTCAGTGGCTGGTAAATGGGTGGCTCCGCTGGAGATACGACTGTGAGTATCCTATGCGAGATGGTTTATTATCCACCTAAACTGGTGCAGGTCTTGGGTCTGTGATTGTGTTTGCGTCAACACTATTCGCACTGTGGAGTGGTATAAGTGACGGGTTCGCCGCAATTGTTATTGTTCAGGCGGGTATATTTGCGGACGCGAGCCGCGGACTCGTCAAGCAAGTACTAGGCAATTCTCCACCATACCAAAATTTGACCCTTCTCTCAGAGTAGCAGCACAACTGGAGCTTGATTTCAACAGCGTTGAAAGGGTAGTAGAGTACCTGGATGTTGACCAAGAAGCGCCAGCCATCATTGAAAAGAGTAGGCCTCCGGCGTACTGGCCTTCAAACTCTGGAGGGCTCCACGTGGAGGATCTCACGATTCATTATGCACCTCATCTTCCTCCTGCTCTGCGAAGCATTTCCTTTAGCGTGAGACCTTGTGAAAAGATCGGCGTCGTCGGGAGAACAGGGTCAGGTAAATCAGGATTGTATCAGAAACATGAAAGAAACATCAACTTGTCCACAGGGAAGTCAACTCTGGCACTTTCATTGTTGCGGATGGTCGAACCAACTAACGGCAAAGTTATGTGAGTTCACCAGTTTGTCCTTCTGTTTCATTCCTGACAAGGGTAAAGAATCGACAATATCAATATATCAACAATGGGCCTCGAAGATCTGAGGACACGTGTCGTGAGTCAATCAATCACCTTTTTTTTTGGTTTATTCTCTGACAATAGGAGTAGACCATCGTAAGTCAGGACGTCTCACTCTTCTCCGGAACTATCAGGTCCAACCTCGATCCTCTCGGGGAACACTCCACGGAGGAATGTTTGGATGTCGTCAGGCGCTGCCACTTGATGTCCGTCATTAAGCATACGCCAACAGAGGACGAGGCCACTATTTTGGATAAGGCTGTCAGCCAAGATTCGCTGAGCGCTGGTGAAAAGCAATTAGTTGCTTTGGCACGTGCGATTCTGAGAAGAACTAATGTGGTCATTATGGATGAAGCAACATCGCAAATAGATCTAAAGCTAGATGGTCGAGTAAGGCAGCCAATCGCCGCTATCATCCTCCTTGTCAATATTAACCTGGGCCTTAGATCCAAGAAATGGTCAGAGAAGAGCTGTCGGGCGCGATTGTGATTACTATTGCACACCGCCTTAAAACGATCATGGATTACGACAGGATTCTTGTCTTGCACGATGGAGAAGTCGCCGAGTTCGACGAGCCAAAGGTGTTGTTACGAAAAGAAGGCGGCAGGTTCAGAGAGATGTGCCTCCAAAGCGTAGATTGGCCAGATTTTGCGCAGATGTTGGCTGGATAGATAGACACGTGATGTCATAAGACGAAGTGAACTGTTTGTAAAAGAAGCAGCGAATTCCATTCTATGAACATCAAAAGTGCACAACGCGCCTTCTTGTTATCCTTCGTTTCCTCTACGTATACCATGGCAATGGTTGTCACGCGGCGAGATCTTGTAGGCATGGTAGGAGGCCTGTTAGACCCCACCGGTCATGGCCTGTCCACAACCACACCTGTAACGAGCACAAGCAGACTGGCACATCCATTTCCTACTATAAGCGAGACAATCAAAGGCCATTTCATCACCGATAGCCAAATTTTTGGAAGCTCAGCGGCGATGAGCACAGGTGGGCCATTCGCAACAATGACAAGCAACAAGGCGTCCAGCTCCTTGACGAACGCTGCACCCTCCTGGCCAATATCGACAGCGGGGTCGATGGCCCGGGGAGGGTACGTGCAGGACGCATCGCACATGGCGCCGGGGGAGGCGACTGAATGGAAAGTGATCGGGATCACCGTTCTCTGCATCACGGTCGTGGGGACGATAATGCTAGCTGCGTTATTCTCCGACACGTGGATCCAGCTGGTCAAGGACGTGTGTTTTGGGGGGAACATGAAGCAGAGGAAATGGGGAGACGAAGAGTTGGTGCCGGATTGGCAGAGGAGGAGTTGGGAATTCAAGTTGGCGGATGAAGAGGGACATCGGTATCCGACGGTGTCGGTGTCGTTGCAGTCTCTGGCGGAGAAGAAAGAGGCGTTGCAG